>JAVSCE010006742.1:0-239242 GCA_032199065.1 Smutsia gigantea
AATAAACCCAACAAAGAAAGTAAAAGACCTATACTCTGAAAACAAGACACTCCTAAGAGAAATTAAAGAGGACACTAAGAAATGGAAATGCATCCCATGCGCTTGGCTAGGAAGAGTAAATATTGCCAAAATGGCTATACTACCTAAAACAATCTACAGATTCAGTGCAATCCCTATCAAACTACTAACAGCTTTCTTCAATGAACTAGAACAAATAATTCTAAAATTCATATGGAACCACAAGAGACCTCGAATAGCCAAAGCAATCCTGAGAAGGAGGAATAAAACAGGGGGAATTATGCTCCCTGACTTCAACCTCTACTATAAAGCCACAGTAATCAAGACAATTTGGTATTGGCACAAAAACAGACCCACAGACCAGTGGAACAGAATAGAAAATCCAAACATTAACCCAAACATATACAGTCAATTAATATTCGATAAAGGAGCCTTGGATATAAAATGGGGAGATGACAGCCTCTTCAGCAGCTGGTGTTGGAAAAACTGGACAGCTACATGTAAGAGAATGAAACTGGACTACTGTCTAACCCCATACACAAAGGTAAACTCAAGGTTGATCAAAGACCTGAATGTAAGTCATGAAACCATAAAACTCTTAGAAAAAAACATAAAAAATCTCTTGGACGTAAACATGAGTGACTTCTTCATGAACATATCTCCTTGGGCAAGGGAAACAAAAGCAAAAATGAACAAGTGGGACTATATCAAGCTGAAAAGCTTCTGTACAGCAAAGGACACCATCAGTAGAACAAAAGACATCCTACAGTATTGGAGAATATATTCATAAATGACGTATCCGATAAGGGGTTGACATCCGAAATATATAAAGAACTCACGCACCTTAACAACCAAGCAAATAATCCAATTAAGAAATGGGCAGAGGACATATATAGACACTTCTCTAAAGAAGAAATTCAGATGGCCAACAGGCACATGAAAAGATGCTCCACATCGCTAATCACCAGAGAAATGCAGATTAAAAGCCCAATGAGATATCACCTCACACCAGTGAGGATTGCCAACATCCAAAACACAAACAACAACAAATGTTGGCGAGGATGTGGGGAAAAGGGACCCCTCCTACACTGCTGGTGGGACTGCAAATTTGTTCAACCACTGTGGAAAGCAGTATGGAGGTTCCTCAAAAAACTCAAAATAGAAATACCATTTGACCCAGGAATTCCACTCCTAGGAATTTACCCTAAGAATGCAGCAGCCCAATTTGAAAAAGACAGATGCACCCCTATTTTTATTGCAGCACTATTTACAACAGCCAAGAAATGGACGCAACCTAAGTGTCCATCAGTAGATGAATGGATAAAGAAGAGGTGGTACATATACACAATGGAATATTATTCAGCCATAAGAAGAAAACAAATCCTACCATTTGCTACAACATGGATGGAGCTAGAGGGCATTATCCTCAGTGAAATAAGCCAAGCCGAAAAAGACAAGTGTCACATGATTTCACTCATATGTGGAGTATAAGAACAAAGAAAAAATACTGAAGGAACAAAACAGCAGCAGACTCACAGAACCCAAGAACGGACTAATAGTTACCAAAGGGAAAGGGACTGGGGAAAATGGGCGGGAAGGGAGGGATAAGAGGGAAAAAGGGGCATTACGATTAGCAGATGTAATGTTGGGGGGGCACGGGGAGGGCAGTACAACTCAGAGAAGACAAGTAGTGATTGTATAGCATCTCACTATGCTGATGGACAGTGACTGTAATGGGGTTGGTGGGGGTACCTTATGAAGGGGTAGTTTAATAACCATAATATTGCACATGTAATTGTCAATTAATGATACCAAAATAAATTATATTTTAAAAAATTATTCATAGAAGTTTTACTTATCAATAATTGAAATGCAGAAATAGCCTGAATGACCACCGGCAGGAGAATGGATAAACAAATTCTGGTTTATTCATATAATCCTATAATGGAAAACTACTCTGCCATGCAAAGGAACATATGATCGATAACATGCAAGAATGTGAATGAATATCCCAAGATTACATTGAGTGAATAAATCTAAAAACAAATGAGTACACACACCATACGATGCCAATTACATGAAGTTCTGTGACAGGCAAACTAGATATTATGGTAAAATTAGAAAGGCAGCTGGAAATGAGTGGCAGCTATCTGGGGTAATAAAAATGTCCTATACCTTGATTCAGGATTAGGTACACAGTGCACACGTTTGTCAGAATTCATCAAACTGTATACTTACCATCTGTTCATTTAATTATTTGTAAATTGTGCCTCAATGAAAAGAGTATTGTGGAAAAAATGTAAAGACCATGAATATATGCGCTCCTAAAATGATATCATTAGAATGCATGAAGCCACAGCCAGTGAAGCTCTCGAGGAAACTAGATAAATCAACAATTAAAACTGTCACAAAAAATATCCCTCTTAGAAACTGATAGACTGATAGATCAAGCAGTCAAGAAACATAAAGCAAAGATACGGAAGACTGGAATAACAATTGACTTGAACTATTAAGAAATGGAAATATCAATCAAAGACATTCCCCTCAAAAACCCTCAGGCATGGATAGCTTTCAGTGCACATTCTACACAGTTAAGGGTCAGATAGATACTCTTAAAGAAGTTGTTCCAGAAAATAGAAAACCGGGGAAAAGGGGAAATCTGCCGAACTCATTTTATTTATTTTTTATTTTTATTTTTTTGTGAATAAATTTTTTATTAATGTATTATTGATATACACTCTTATGAAGGTTTCACATGAAAAAATAATGTGGTTACTACATTCATGATGTTATTGTGTCCCCCGATACCCCATTGCAGTCACTGCCCAACAGTATAGTAAGATGCCACAGATTCACTATTTGCCTTCTCTGTGCTACGCTGTCTTCCCTGTGACCCCCCCACACCATGTGTGCCAATCATAATAGCCCTCAGCCCCCTTCTCCCTCCCTCCCCACCTGCTCCTCACCCCTTTCCCCTTTGGTAACTGCTAGTCCTTCTTGGAGTCTGTGAGTCTGTTGCTGTTTTGTTTCTTCAGTTTTGCTTCGTTGTTATGCTACACAAATGAGAGAAATCATTTGGTACTTGTCTTTCTCCACCTGGCTTATTTCACTGAGCATAAAATCCTCGAGCTCCATCCATGTTGTTGCAAATGGTAGGATTTGTTTCTTTTGTATGGATGAATAGTATTCCATTGTGCATATGTACCACCTCTTCTTTATCCAGTCTTCTACCGATGGACACTTAGATTGCTTCCATATCTTGGCTCTTGTAAATAGTGCTGCAGTAGACATAGGAGTGAATATGTGTTTTTGCATCTGAGAAATTATATTCTTTGGGTAAATTCCTAGGAGTGGAATTCCCGGGTCAAATAGTATTTCTGTTTTTAGTTTTGTGAAGAACCTCAATATTGCTTTCCACAATGGTTGAACTAACTTACATTCCCACCAGCATTGTAGAAGGGTTCCCCTTTCTCCACATCCTCACCAGCATTTGTTGTTCTTAGTCTTTTCGATACTGGCCATCCTAACTGGTGTGAGGTGATATCTCATTGTGGTTTTTATTTGCATTTCCCTGATAATTAGTGATGTGGAGCATCTTTTTATGTGCTTGTTGGCCATCTGAATTTTTTCTTTGGAGAATTCTCTGTTCATATCCTCCACCCATTGTTTATTTGGGTTATTTGGTTTTTGGGTGTTGAGGCATGTGAGTTCTTTATGTATTTTGGATGTTAATCCCTTGTTGGATATATTGCTTACAAATATATTCTCCCATACTGTAGGAGGCCTTTTTGTTCTGTTGATGGTGTCCTTTACTGTACAGAAGCTTTTTAGTTTGATCTAGTACCATGTGTTCATTTTTGCTTTTTTTTCCCTTGCTTGAGGAGACACATTCAGAGAAAAGTTGCTCATGTTTATATTCAGGAGATTTTTGCCTATGTTGTCTTCTAAGAGTTTTATGGTTTCATAACTTACATTCATGTCTTTGACCCATTTCAAGTTTACTTTTGTTTATGGGGACAATAATCCAGTTTCATTCCCTTGCATGTAGTTGTCCAGTATTGCCACACCAGTTGTTGAAGAGGCTGTCATTTCCCCATTGTATGTCCATGGCTCCTATATCATATATTAATTGACCATATATGCTTGGGTTTATATCTGGGCTCTCTAGTCTGTTCCATTGGTCTATGGGTCTGTTCTTGTGCCAGTACCAAATTGTCTTGATTTGTAATAGTTTGAAGTCGGGGAGCATAATCCCCCCAGCTTTATTCTTCCTTCGCAGGATTGCTTTGGCCATTTGGGGTCTTTTGTGGTTCCATATGAATTTTAGAACTATTTGCTCTAGTTCGTTGAAGAATGCTGTTGGTATTTTGATAGGGATTTCATTGAATCTGTAGATTGCTTTAGGCAGGATGGCCATTTTGACAATATTATTTCTTCCTATCCATGAGCACAGGATGTGTTTCCGTTTATTGGTTTCTTCTTTAATTTCTGTCAGGAGTGTCTTGTAGATTTCAGGGTATAAATCTTTCACTTCCTTAATTAGGTTTATTCCTAGGTATTTTATTCTTTTTGATGCAGTTGTGAATGGAATTGTTTTTCCGATTTCTCTTTCTGATAGTTCATCGTTAGTGTATAGGAATGCAACAGATTTCTGTGTATTAATTTTGTATCCTGCAACTTTGCTGAATTCAGATATTAGATCTAGTAATTTGGGAGTGGATTCTTTAGGGTTTTTTACATACAATATCATGTCATCTGCAAACAGTGACAGTTTAACTTCTTCCTTACCAATCTGGATGCCTTTTATTTCTTTGTGTTGTCTGATTGCGGTGGCAAGGACCTCCAGAACTATGTTGAATAAAAGTGGGGAGAATGGGCATCCCTGTCTTTTTCCTGATCTTAGAGGAAAAGCTTTCAGCTTCTCACTGTTAAGTATGATGTTGGCTGTGGGTTTGTCATATATGGCCTTTATTATGTTGAGGTACGTGCCCTCTATACCCATTTTGTTGAGGGTTTTTATCATGAATGGATGTTGAATTTTGTTGAGTGCTTTTTCAGCCTCTATGGAGATGATCATGTGGTTTCTGTCCTTTTTGTTGATGTGGTGGATGATGTTGATGGATTTTCTAATATTGTACCATCCTTGCATCCCTGAAATAAATCCTACTTGATCATGGTGGATGATCTTTTTCATGTATTTTTGAATTCGGTTTGCTAATATTTTGTTGAGTATTTTTGCATCTATGTTCATCAGGGATATTGGTCTGTAATTTTCTTTTTTTGTGGTTTCTTTGTCTGGTTTTGGTATTAGGGTGATGCTGGCCTCATAGAATGAGTTTGGAAGTATTCCCTCCTCTTCTACTTTTTAGAAAACTTTAAGGAGAATGGGTATTAGGTCTTCACTAAATGTTTGATAAAATTCAGCAGTGAAGACATCTGGTCCACGGATTTTGTTCTTAGGTAGTTTTTTGGTTTCCAGTTCAATTTCGTTACCAGTAATTGGTCTGTTCAGATTTTCTGTTTCTTTCTGGGTCAGCATTGGAAGGTTGTATTTTTCTAGAAAGGTGTCCATATCTTCTTGGTTATCCAGTTTGTTACCATATAATTTTTCATAGTATTCTCTAATAATTCTTTGTATTACTGTGGTGTCTCTAGCGATTTTTCCTTTCTCATTTTTGATTCTGTTTATGTGTGTAGACTCTTTTTTTCTTGGTAAGTCCAGCTAGGGGTTTATCTATTTTGTTTATTTTCTTGAAGAACCTGCTCCTGCTTTCATTGATTCTTTCTATTGTTTTATTCTTCTCGATTTTATTTATCTCTGCTCTAATCTTTATTATGTCTGTCCTTTTACTGACTTTGGGCCTCATTCGTTCTTCTTTTTCTAGTTTCATTAATTGTGAGTTTAGACCATTCATATGGGATTGTTCTTCTTTCCTGAAGTAGGCCTGTATGCAATATACTTCTGTCTTAGCACAGCCTTCACTGCATCCCACAGATTTTGCGATGTTGAATTATTGTTGTCATTTGTCTCCATATATTGCTTGATCTCTGTTTTTATTTGTTCATTGATCCACTGGTTATTTAGCAGCACGTTGTGAAGCCTCCATGTTTTGTGGGCTTTTTCGTTTTCTTTGCCTAGTTTATTTCTAGTTTCATAACTTTGTGGTCGGAGAAGCTGGTTGGTACAATTTCAATCTTTTTGAATTTACTGAAGCTCTTCTTGTGGCCTAGTATATGATCTATTCTTGAAAATGTTCCATGTGCTCTTGAGAAGAATGTGTATCCTGCTGCTTTTGAGTGGAGAGTTCTGTAGATGTCTGTTAGGTCCATCTGTTCTAATGTTTTTTTCAGTGCCTCTGTCTCCTTACTTATTTTCTGGCTGGTTAATCTGTCCTTCAGAGTGAGTAGAGTGTTGAAGTCTCCTAGAATGAATGCATTACATTCTATTTCTCCTTTTAATTCTGTTACTATTTGTTTCACATATGTAGGTGCTCCTGTGTTGGGTGCATAGATTTTTGTAATGGTTATATCTTCTTGTTGGATTGACCCCTTTATCATTATGTAATGTCCTTTTTGTGTCTTGTGACTTTCTTTGTTTTAAAGTCCATTTTGTCTGATACAAGTACTGTAATTCCTGATTTTTTCTCCCTATTAGTTGCATGAAATATCTTTTTCCATCCCTTCACTTTTAGTCTGTGTATGTCTTTGAGGTTGAAATGAGTCTCTTGTAGACAGCATATAGTTGGGCCTTGTTTTTTATCCATTCATGACTCTATGTCTTTTGATTGGTGCATTCAGACCATTTACATTTAGGGTGATTATCAATAGGTATGTACTTATTGCCATTGCAGGCTTTAGATTCCTGGTTAACAAAGGTTCAAGGTTAATTTCATTACTATCTAAGAGTCTAACTTAACTCACTTAGTATGCTATTACAAACACAATCTAAAGGTTCTTTTGTTTTACCTCCTTTTCTTCCTCCTCCATTCTTTATATGTTTGGCATCATATTCTGTACTCTTTGTCTATCACTTTTTATTACCTCTGGTGACAGCTATTTAAACTTAGGAACACTTCCATCTATAGCAGTCCCTCCAAAATTCACTGTAGAGGTGGTTTGTGGGAGGTAAATTGTCTCAGCTTTTGCTTGTCTGAAAATTGTTTAATCCCTCTTTCAAATTTAAATGATAACCTTCCCGGATAGAGTATTCTTGTTTCGAGGCCCTTCTGCTTCATTGCATTATATATATCATGCCACTCCTTTCTGGCTTGTCAGGTTTCTGCTGAGAAGTCTGATTATAGCCTGATGGGCTTTCCTTTGTATGTGATCTTTTTTCTCTCTCTGGCTCTTAATAGTCTGTCCTTATCCTTGATCTTTGCCATTTTAATTATTATATGTCTTGGTGTTGTCCTCCCTGCGTCCCTTGTGTTGGGAGATCTGTGCACTTCCATGGCCTGAGAGACTGTCTCCTTCCCCAGATTGGGGAAATTTTCAGCAATTACTTCCTCCAAGACACTTTCTATCCTTTTTTCTCTCTTCTTCTTCTTCTGGTACCCCTATAATGCGAATATTGTTTCATTTGGATTGGTCACACAGTTCTCTCAGTATTCTTTCATTCCTAGAGATCCTTTTTTCTCTCTGTGCCTCAACATCTTTGTATTCCTCTTCTCTAGTTTCTATTTCATTTATCATCTCCTCCACCATATCTAATCGGCTTTTAATACCCTTCATTGTGTTCCTCAACAATTGGACCTCCATCCTAAATTTGTTCCATTCCTGAGTTCTTGAATATTTTTCTGTACCTCCAGGAGCATGTTTATGATTTTTATTTTGAAATCTCTTTTAGGAAAGTTTATTAGTTCAGTCTCACTCTACCCTTTTTCTGGTGGTGTTGAGATTTTGCTTGGAACTAGGTTCCTTTGACGTTTCATATTTATATGTGGTGCCCTCTAGTTCCCAAAAGCTCTACTCTCTGGAGCAGCTCATCCCCTGGAGCAATGTTGGGGTTGCAGGGGAGTGGTGTTTGTGCCTGGGGGGAGGAAAGAGCTGTTTCCTGCTTCCTGGCTCCTATGCCTTCTCCACTGCCAGAACCAGTGGGCCAGACACACAGGTGTAAGCCTCTATGCTTTGCGTTTGTAGCTGCTGTAGACTGAGCTTCCTTCTGACACCAGGGCAGGGGTTGCTGGTTTGCGAGCCATGTGTGGGATGGCTGGGAGGAAGGTGCAGCATGCTGCGTATCACCGTGGGGGGCCTTGGAGCTGTGTAGCCAGCCAGGGGAATGGAGCGCCTGAAGTTAGTGAAAGTTCCCAAGCTGCTGGGCAGAGTGCACCCAGACAATTTTGTTTACCTGTCCTTTCTCCTGAGCAGTTAGCTCTGTGCAACCCTTGCCCCTTTAACAGCACTCTTGCTTTTAGGAAGTCTCTCAGACTACCCGCCTTTCTTTTGTCCCAGAGAAGCTGGCTATGGATCCCTGTTTTCCACAAGCAGCTGGAATCTCAGTCTCTCCAGGTATTCCGCCTGTTTTAGCTTTCCAACCCCACTAATCACCAGAGCACCATGAAATGTAGGTTCATGATCCCAGCCCAGATCTCCAGGGCTAGGTGTTCAGCAGTCCTAGGCCTCCATTCCCTCCCTGCTTGGTTTCTCTTCCTCCTGCCGGTGAGCTGGGGTTGGGGAAGGGCTTGGGTCCCACCGGGTCATGGCTTTGGTATGTTACCATGTTCCATGAGGTTTATTCTTTCCTCCAGGTGTATGCAGTCTGGTGCAGCCTTCTTCCCTGTTGCTCTTTCAGGATTAGTTGTATTAATTATATTTTCATATTATAGTGGTTTTAGGAAGAGGTCTGTTTCACCTCTTATGCTGCTATCTTTAATCCTTGCCCAACTCATTTTATGAGGTGAAAATAATATTTACTCCAAGCTTGGACATGGCTAATACAAGGAAAAAAATAGGTCTATTTCACTTGTAAAAATAGAGGCAAAATTCCAAATAAGCTGCCAGATAATTAACCCTACAGTGTATTTTGGAAAATGATCTAGTCAGGTTTATTCTGGGAGTATTAGAACAACTTAACACCAGAAATTCTACCAATGTTATTCACCATGTTATTGGACAAAGGAGCAAAATGATTCCCAATAGATGCAGCAAAATATTTGACAAAGTTCAACATCTTTTTGTGATTTTAAAAATTCTCAAGAAACTGAATAGACATGAACTTTCTCAAAGTGATAAAGGCTTTATATGTTATAAGTTTACAGAAAACCTACTACACAGACAACCTTGTCCCCTTATCCCTTCTCCTGTGCAGTAAGCTCCATGCAAACCCCACCCCTTCAGCAGCCCTCTCGCTTCTAGGAAGCCTCTGAGACCGCCTGCCTTTCCCTTGTCCTGGAGCAGCCGGATGTGGATCCCATCCTCCACAAACAGCCAGAATCTGGCTCTCAAGTGCTCTGTCTGTCCTAGCTCCCCATCCTCCAGAGCATCACACAGTGTAGGTTTCTGCTTGCAAAGCAGCTATCCAGGGCTAGGTGTTCAGCAGTCCCAGGCTTCCACCCCCTCCCTGCTCCATTTTTCTTCCTCCCACTGGTGAGCTGGGGTAGGGGAAGGGCCTGGGTCCTGCCAGATTAAGGCTTTCGTATGTTACCCTGTTTCGTGAGGTCTGCTCTATTTGTGAGGTCTGTATGCAGTCTGGTGCAGCCTTCTTTCCTGTTGCTGTTTTAAGGTTAGTTGTATTAACTATATTTTCACACTACCTGTGGTTTTAGGAGGAGTTCTCTGTCTCACCTCTCACGCCGCCATCTTGAATCTCCAGACCTAGACATTTTTATGGATGCTTGAAATTGTCAAACTCATTCTAAATCTTGATAAGCCACAATGCCCGCAAATTTCTATGCTTGTCTTGAAAGAGAAGACCTCAGGATGGGGCAGTAGTGGCCTGTCCCACCCGCTGTGGAGATACCCTCCAAGGACATGGCTTTGCTGTTATTGCTATGTAGCAAATTACCACACACCCGGTGCCCCAAAGCAGTCTGTCATGTTAGAGTTCTGGAGGTCAGAGGCCTGGTGTGGCTGGGCTGGGTTCATGGCTCAGGGTGGTCTCACATTGCAGGTGCCGATGTTCTGCTCCTACTCGGGAGCCTGGGGAAGAATACACTTCCACTCATTCATGTTGTTTTCCAAATTCAGTTCCTTTGGTTGTCAGACTGAAGACCTCATCTCCTTGCCTACCATCAGCCTCAGCCGCTCTCAGCTCCTAGAGGCCACTGGCATTCCTTGTCAGGTGGGCCCGCCACTTTCAGAGACAGCAGTAAAGAGTCCCCCTCACATCCCATCCTATCAGCACTTGTAATAAATCTTTCAGCAAGGATCCAGGCCTTTTTAAAGGGCTTACCTTATTGGTCAGGCCCACATGGTTAATCTCCTTTTTGATTAACTCAAAGGCAGTTGAACAGTCTCCTAATTATAGGAGTGATACCCCACCACAGGACCCAGGGGTTAAATGCAGCAGGTGCTCCAAGGTGGTCTCTTGGGGAAGAAGCTCCTTCTCCACATCACAGCAATCAGGACAGAATAGAGAGCTTAAAACCATGCTCATTACATATAGAAACATGGAAAGATATGGAATCACAAACCAGAGGGGAAAGGGGAAATTATTTCATGATCTCTGTGGACACAATTGGCCCACTATAAAGAGGAAAAAATTAGAAATGCATGGTGAATCTACAGGGGTTAAATAGAAATGGATTACATGCTACATGTGAGGACAAAAACTATAAAATTAATAAAAGATGTGTAAAATACCCTCGTAACCTTCAGATGGGGTGGGATTTCTGAAATACAATCCTTTACAAAGCACAGCCCACAGGAAGATTTGCTGATGGGTTTGACTATATTAGAATGAAAGACACCGGTCAGTGGAAATAGACTCAGAGTTAACAGATGGGTGACAGGTTGTAATATGATATTTATGAGATTGGAATCGATAAGGGATTACGTTCTAGAATGCACAAGGGACTCAGACACATCAGTAAGGAGATGGGTGACCTGCACGAAACAATAGTCAGTTTAAGAAGGAAAGAGCTAACAAGCATGCAAAGAGATGTACCATGTCACTAGTAATTTGGGGGGAAGGAATGCAAAAAAATAATAAGGTGGCAATTTTGTAAAAAGATAAGTTGGGTAATACAAATGTTGGTAGAGATGAGGGCCCTATGCGCTGTTGCTGGGAGGAGACGGGCCGCCTCTCTGGGGACAAGCTGGCAGCTCGTCTCATATTGCTCGTGTGGCTCTTAACTTAGCAATCCCCAGGGACCCGGGGACACAGAAGGGGACCGCTGTGACAGCCCTGAATGTGAAGACAGCCCAAGTGTCGCAAGGGAAAGGGTACAAAAGATGAAGACACGCTGTGGAATTCTGTCATACTGTTGGGACCTCCCAACTTGCAGCCGTGAGAGGTAACAGCAGATTGGCCAGGTGTATTGCTGAAGGAAAAAAAGTAAGAAACAGGAGCTTCAGAGCACAGCAAAATGTACTTACAACTGAAACAATATAAGAAAATGCAACAGTTACATGTTTGTCTAAGTTAAATACATAGTCAAGAACAGGTATGAAATGCCTTCCTGTGAGGGCCTTCAGGGGCCAGGGGAAATAAGAGTGAGGGCTGAAAACAAACACCGAGATGAATAACATAAAACATAATGGACGCTGACAGTCACAGGCAGGCAGTAAGGAGTGTAACAGTGTAACTGTCAGGACCTAAGGTGCAAATTCTCAGTTCCATCAGTGAGAAGCAGAAGCTGGTTTCAGGCTGGTTTCCAGGGGTGCACCTGGTTCCCAAGGTCTGGGGAGGCTCCCAGACAGCCGAGCCTCCCTCCCCGGGGGTATTTGGTGTCGGAACCTGTCTGCTGCTTTCCCCCAGGGGCGGGCGCTTCCTGGGGTTGGGGAGAAGGTGGGTGAGCAGGCCTGCAGCCAGCAGCAGGTCGCCATTGTCTACTTCTCTGCTGGAGGGCTGCATTCTCCATCCCACTGGCACCAGGGTGGCCCAGCCAATGACACACGGTAGATGTGCAGCACATTGCTTTAGGGGACAGATTTAAGAGCTCCTGGGTGTTCCTCCGTGGCCTGAGCTGGGGACTGTGCTGACTGCCTAGGGTCCTGGGTCCACAGTGACGCCAACAAACATGGGCGCGTGGGGCGAGTGTGACCTAAATGTGTGTGCTTGGATGACACTGAAATGTGGAGGCTGCTTGTTTCTAGCGTGTATCCTCACCTCACCTCACCAATACAGGGCCTCTGTTAGGGGCCCCAGACCCAGGTTTCCTCTTCTCTGTAATCCCAAGTGTTTTGACAGTGGCTCAGACTTGAGAAGATTCTGATCAACTTCCCGACTACCCCACGTTTGCTGGACGTGGGCAAGGGCCTTCTTGAGTGTCCACAGGAACGGGCTGGTGGATGAGGAGCTGAGCGAGAGCCCTTGGGGACAGTGTGAAGGGTGGGAGAGTGAGGTGGTGACTCAAGTCCCCCAACTTGGGCTGCAATTATTAAAGTTTCCTGGAAAACCAGCATCCGCAGGGCAAACACGCGGCTAATTTGAGGGCAGACGGCGCACTTGCTATGAAGGATGAGATCTAGGATACAGCAGAACAGCCGGATGAAGAGACACGTAGGGCTGGGACGGTCCCGAGAGCAAGAGCTCCTGACCCTGTGCAGCCGGGGTGCATCGCCTTCCCGGGACATGGATGTGTTCAACCCTTACTATTGGGGTTCTCTGGAGGCCTCCTCCCACGGGCACGATCAGTTATTAACTCCACTTCCGGCCCCTCTCCCCTCTATGGAGGGTGGGGGAAGGGGCTGAAATGCCAAGCTTCCGATCATCACTTGGTCTTCCTGGTGACCCAGCTCCCATCCAAGACCCCTTCCAGGGGCCCTTCATTAGAACAAAGGACACTTGGACACTCAAGGGGTTTCGGAGCCCTGTCTCAGAACGGGGGGCAGAGGCTGAGTATTAGAACAAAAGCCGCTCCCAGTGCTCTTACCACACAGGAAACTCTAAGGGTTTCCCGCGCCTGCGCCAGAACCAGATCATAGATAATGTCTCCTGTTATCTCACAGCCGCTCCTCCCAGCAGGATGCCTGGTTTCAGTCTTTTCCTGCCAGGAGGCCGCACCATTCCAGCTCCTTGGCTGCCTGCTTCCTCCTTGTCTCTGAGGTTGACTCCTCTGGGCCGTGTGCTGGCCCCTCTTGCATCTCTGCAGCCCCTCAACGGTCTCCCCTGGTCCTATGACCTCGCTGCCATCTGAATGCTAAGGACACCCACCCTAGACCAGACCTACCCACTAAACTTTCTGCACCGTCTTCCTCTTTGGCAAACCAAACATGGGACTCTGGAACAGGGTCAGAACCTTTGAGGTTGCTCTTGAGTGTCAGTAACCTGGGCACCTCTGACAGCCCCAGCCCAGCTTTAACAGCAACCATCCATTTCTTGACACATGGGGTACAACCAGGGTGAATGTGGATTTGAGCCAGTGTCAGCCTGCTTCTTAGGTCACCTGCCTCTCAGATCCCGCAGCCTGTGGTGGGCCTCCGAGCAGGCCCTGTAGGTCCTCCCAGCCCTGCCCTGTGAATCCCTGGAGGCCTGGCCTCCCGTCACCCTGTAATGCCTTCCTCGGCTCCCAGCTAAAGATGCCCCACCCTTCCAGGCCTCCTCCAAACCATCCCCTACAGCCTTCTCAGCCCTGGGGTGGGTGGTAAGCCTCTTCGATGTGCTCCCAGGTGGCCAGGTCACCATGCCAGCCCAGGTCATGTTCCTCTGTGAGCGTCCTGGGGTGGGGGACCAGGGTTCACCTGTCTGGGTGCTCACTGAGGTTGGATTTCACTGCCCTGTGCCTGTGGCCAAGCCCCTGGTGCGAGGCAGCCTCCCACCACAGAGAAGGCAGAGGCGGCCTTTTCCCAGCTCTGCCCACTGGCCATAGGTGTCGGCGCCTCTCTCTCTCTCTCAGCCTCTGTTGGGAGGCCTCTGGCTCCCAGCCTCCATGACCCTGAACTTGGAGTCTCTTCTGCTCGGAGCACGAGCACCTCCAATGTGACTGGTTGCTTCCTAGACTGAGGGATGGAGGGGCACCCCTGAGCCTGCCTCCTGCCTTTTTTTGTGGTTGAGCAAAGCAGTGCTTTAAAGAAAAACTATTTTTCCAAATTGCAGAACAAAGAACACAATGTTTAGGAAGAAAACACATTGCTTACATTTGAGAAAAATTAGCAGCGTTATATAATGAAAGACACTTGAAGGGGTTGACTCACCCCAAACTGACATACATCTTTGACTAGTTTGTGAGATACTCATAAAATTACATCCTGTTAATTTAAGGCTTCTTATGCTAATTTTCAGTCAATTTTATTTGCCTACGAAATTTATTGGTGGCCTCCAGGGTAACAGCTGCGTTTGGTCCAAGTGTGTGGGATCCTTATTAAAAACACCATGTGAAGAAAATGAAGCAGAGTTCACTGGGAGGGCCAGAGGGCAGGGGGCAGTGTCAGGGCAGTTCCGGGACCCCTGTGGGCTGGGCACTCTGTGCCCCTGACAGCTCTGCCTTCAGAACCCATCCAGGGTGCCACTGAGGGATGTGCTGCCTGTTCCGAATAGACCAGAGCAGCCCCGCTGGGTCCAGAGGGGAAGGCTGGGGCTCAGAGCTGCTACCATTTCCCTAAAGGGAAATCCACCGAAGGCCCTAGTGGTTCTGGTGGTGGGAACACTCCACGATCAAAGTCAGCAAGAGGAGTTTGTTCCAGATGAAGATGGTTTGGGTGGTGTGTGCATTGATAAAACAGCGAGGGGAGGCCGTTTCGATGTAGCCGTCCATCTCGTTAGGCTGGGAGGCAAGTCTGTACTTGGGGCTCCAGAGCTGGGCCAGCTTTGTGAATGTGCAACAGGGCCCTGGTCTCATAGGGCCACACAGCTGTTGCCATGTTAAAAATTTCAACAGGGAGCCTCACCTTTTCATTTTTCACAGGACTCCGCAAATCACAGGGCCAACCCCACCTGTAAGCACAGGGCCACAGAGCAGAGAACAGCCAGGGGCCCGTGGTCACACCTCTCCGGCTCTTCCACGGGCCCCGTCATGGCGAAGCCCACTTCTCCTCTCCATAGGAAAGATGCAGGTCCCCACGGCTCTGCCTCCTGGTGGAAGCTGGCCCAGGGCCTGGGCTGTGAGCCCTGGCCTGGGGGGGCCTCCTCCTGCTCCTGGGCCATGATGGTGATGGACAGTGAGGGGCCCTCCTGTGACCTCCTTTCCGCCTTCCTTCCCCTTCACTGAAGCAAAGTTCACTGGGGTGGTTGAGGCCCAAGCTGACCCTAAATGGAAGAACCGATGCAAACTCCCCCTGGCCAAACCACAGCTGGGCTGTGAAGCAGGCCCTCTCTGTGCAGTCCACAGCAGAGGGCACGGACAGGTGGCACCGGTTTCTTGCAGTCTGTCTCTGAAGCTCCCTCTTCCTGCCCACAGGCACCTGGGTCTGGCCAGCCCCATACTGTCTCTGGCAAGCATTAGAGGTAAGACATTTCTGAGAAAAGTTCTGGGCCAGGGAGTGCAGACCTACCACAGGCAGGATCTTTGGACTTGGGAGGACATCCAGCAAATCCTTTCTGCTGGACTCTGGGTATGGGGGAAAGGCAGGGGGCCTGCAGGTGGGCTCTGGTCTCCCCTGATGACATGGTCATGAGACAGACATTATCAAACACTCATTGGTGGGGATGCAGGGTCTCCTGGGGCAGGGCACAGACTCAGAGTGGAGGGGTTTGAAAGGCACCCCAGGAAACATGGAGCCTCAGGGAGACCTGAAGACCAGTCGCAAACTAACACTTGAAAGGTGGAAGAGGCTGCTGAGCAGAGGAACAGAATGGACAGCAACCTGGAGGCGAGAGTCCAGGAGTGCACTGGGGCAGGCGGGGGGGGTGGGGGGGGCGGTGACTGCCTGTGGTGAGGAGGGGAGGCCGGGTCCGCAGGGCGTTTTGTGGCAGAATGAGGAATACGAGAAGGTTCTCATCACAGGTGAGACAGCAATGGTGCAGCCCCTGCAGTGTGAACAGATTGAGAGCGCCACTGGAACCGTCCAAACTGGACAGAAGAGGCTGACAGGAGGTGAGGGTGGGGCAGAGAGATGGAAACAGTGGGCCAGGTCAGCTGCCCACAGACTGGGCATCCAGAGGGCAAGAGAAGACAGACTCAGGGGTGGTGTTCCTCTTGGGGTGGGGTTCTGACCCTGCTTCTGGCTACCCGGGTTGCCCAGGAGGATGAGGGTCAGGGGGAGCCCCACTGAAGTGCCCGTGAGTGCCCTCCACAGGTGGAAAGTGGGTGTGCAGGCCAGAGGACGGGTATGCACCGAGAGCCTGGGGTTCATTATTTCCCTTCTACAATGACATGGGACCTGCAGGAAGATGTGCTGACAAGAGGCTGCGGGCAGTTGGGAGAGAGCAGAGGGCTTGCTGAGCCGAGGTCCTGAGGTGGCAGGAGGTTTGAAGGACTGAGGGACACAGCTGTGCTTGGGACTGGGCAGGGGGCATCTTAGGGTGTGGGCTCAGAGGAGGACCCTGCAGGGGGAGGGGCCCCGTGGGGACCTGGGATGGGTGGTGAGGGGTCAAGGAGGAAGCACCAAGGAGTGAGTGTTGTCCTGTCCTCCGGGGGTGTGTGGAAATGAGGTGTGACAGCAGGAGGGCTCCATGCGGAGCCCAAGGGGGTGAGAAGAAGAGTCCTGGAGTGCCAGGGATGAGAGCAGCACGTGGGGTCCCGAGCGGGAAGCCCAGAGGGAAACTTCTGTGTATTATTCCCAGGGGAGATTGCATTGCAGGGCGCTGGAGCAAGCAGGCACTCACGGGCCTAAAAGGAACCTCACCCCTTACATAGAAATCAGCTCACAGTGGATTGAAGATTTAAATGTAAACATGGACAAATATAAAATGTTCAGAAAAACACATAGGAGAAAAAAGCATTGGGATCTAATGCTCAGGGGAAGAGTTCTGAGACAGTGGCACAATTCATGAAAGAAAAAATGACAAATTGACTTCATCAAAATTAGGAAATTTTGAGCCTTAACATATTATCTCTGGTGAAGCATGTATGTGACCAGGGATTCTTATATAAAAGAACTTTCAAGATTCAAAGGTATAAAAAACAAACACTCCAATTAGAAAATGGGCAAAAACAAGAACAGACCTTTTACCCAAGAGGATATTCACATGGCAAATGGGCTCATGAAAAAATATGCAGTCTCATCAGCCTGTAGGGAAATGCAGATTAGAACCACAGTGAAATATTGCTGCAGTCTGATCAGAACAGCTAGAATGAAAATGGTGGCAGTCAGAAGAAGGACATTCTATAAAACACTCCTCAAAAAATAAAAAGGTAACACCAAATGCTTGTGAAGATGCAGAGAAACGGACTTTCTCATACATTGGTGGGCAGTGTAATGTGGCCACTCTGGGAAAGTTTGGCAGTTTCTTTAGAACCTAAACATAGTCTTACCTTGTGACTCAGAACTTGCACTCCTAGACATTGGTCCCAGAGAAATGAGAACTTATGTTCACACTAAGACCTGTGCATGGTGTTCATAGCAGCTTTATTTGTGATAGCCCCAAACTGGAGACCCAAATGCCCTTTGCTGGGTAAATGGTTAAACAGACTGTGGTATATCCAGGCCATGGGGTACCGCTCAGGACTAAAAAGAGACGAAGTATGGAAACAGGAAGCAGTGTGGATGGACATGAAGGGTATTATGCTGAGCGAGAAAATCCATCTCAAAACGTTATGTGTAACATTCTCAAAATGATAAAATTAGAGAACAGATTAGCGGTTGCCAGGGGGAAGAGGAGAGAGCAGGGTGGTGTGTGTGACAATGAAGGTGTGGGGACAGCGATCCCTGTGGTGACAGAATGGTTCTGTGTCTTGATTGTGGTGGTGGTTATATGAATCTACCCATGGGATTCACAGAACTAAATACGCACACGCACACATGCACAATGAATGTGCATGGTGGACTGCTTGTGTGCACACAGAGCCATCTTTTGAAGCCCTAAGCCCCAGTGTGATGGCCTTGGGAGGCGGGGCCTTTGGGAGGTGATTAGGTCATGAGGGTGGAGCCCATGATGGGACCAGCACCCTTATAAAAGGGACCCTGCAGGGCTCATCTCTGTCCCTGATGTGAGGACACAGCCGGAAGGCAGCCACCTGCACACGAGGAAGAGTCCTTACTGGGACTTGATGTTCAGCCTCCAGAATTGTGAGCAATAAAAGTCTGTTGTTTAAGCCCCACACATCAGTGGCGTTTTGTCATAGCAGCCAGAGTGGACCGAGATGGCATGGCAGCCTTGTGAGATCTGGATGGGGCCGTGGGTTGCACCGAGGTCAGCTCCTGGGTCTGCCGCTGTCCTGTGGTCACGGCCAGATGCTGACACTGGGGAAGACTGGGTGACGGGTGCCTAGGACCTCTCTTCACTGTTCTTGCAGCTTCCTCTGCATCTATAATTACTTCCAAGAAAGAGAAGAAGCAGAAGTAGGAGAGAGGATAGATGTCTGGAGGGCTGACATCATGGGTCAAGCCTAAGCACCGCAGAGAGATGAGAAGCTGGAGAAATACGTGGCGAGCGGTCTAGGCAGGTTTGTCAGGCCCAATGTCTGGGGAGGCTGACTCAGGTAAGGAGAAGGGTGGCCCAAGAGCAGTTCAGCCAGACACAGGATGTGACCTCTAAGCCCTGGGCAGAGACTGCGTCCCCTGGCTTGCTTTGATCTCTGCTGTGTGGGGGCAGAGGGACAGGCAGGGGTTTGCCTCAGCAGCCCCACTCACACTGAAACAGACCCTGAGCAGGGTTGGAGCACAGGGTAGCACTTTCAAGGACAACATTTCTTCTGGGGAGGGTCTTCTGGGGTTTCTGGAGCCTTGAGCCCCAGCCTGGGCTTCTCAGCAGAAAGAAGTAACTAAACAGTCTCGCTTTGCACATTGGGAGCTATCTACATCCCACTCTCCTAAGTTACATGAGGACACAATTTATCTTTAGCCCGAAGCCACCTGCTTAGTAATCTGTTTCTGTGTACCCAATTGATCCCGCCATCCTTACGTTAGCTGGAGAAACGACCGACTTTTATTTAAAGCAATCAGCTCATGCCGATAAACTGGACAGGGCTGTCCAGTGCATGCACATGTGAATGGCCACAGCCCTCAGGGGACCTTGCCCTTCACTGAATAATGGGACAGTGTGCCCCAGGCCAGGCTGGACATGGTGCCGTGCAAAGGCAATGTCTGGAACTCCAGTGAGAGGGCATTTCATTCAGATTGTGGGTAGAGATGTTTTTCCCCACTGGTCACCAATATTTTAACATTTTTGTCCCTCTTTTAGACAAATGTTAATGCTGGTTAATGAAAATTCTGGAGGTGTTTATACCCACTGCTGCCCATTGTTAGATAATTCATGACGTATGTATTGTCTTGATGTCTTAATGGTATCTCTGGTATGTGAGCCTCAAGGACAACAGAGCTGCCCAAGTCCTCTGTTTTCCAGGTCTTTCTCCAGTTCATCCCCTGGGCTCCCCCATGACTGGGCAGCCATGCATGTGCGCGGATGCTCATGCCTCTCTCTCCATCTCCCTCTCTCCATCTCAGAATTTGTCTCCTCCACAGCCATTAAGAATTTCAAACTCCCTTCTAGCTCTCCCACGGAAGTCAGGACCTGCTGTCAGAGCATCCCATGTGCTGCACTAGGAAGATAAATGCAAGTGACACTCAAACAACGTGGAAATGGGATGTCAGCAGGGGCCTTAAGAACATGGCTCTGGGAGGATGTGGTGAGGGCTGGCTCTCAGGATCCTCTGAGATAAGGGTGCCCCTGTCCACCTTCCAGATGAGACGGGAGGGTCCATTTGCATGCAGGGCTGCACTGAGCTCCATACACTCTGCAGCTGCATGCAGTCCTGGCACGATTGACCCCATGCCTTAACCAATGGGCACATACTGCTCCACTGACTTTCTTTTATTATGGTAACTACACCTAGCAGAACTCACCATTTTAGCCATTTTAAAGTTAGCAGCGTTAAACACATTCACATTGTTGTACAAACATCACCACCATCTGGTTTGAAAGCTTTTTCATCTCCCCAGATGAACACCCCTGGGTGGCTCACCTCATGGACTGGGCTACAGGATGCCCGATTGCTGGCAACATGTGAATTCTGGATGTGTCCGTGAGGGTGTCTCTGGAAGAGATCAGAGTTTGAATCGGGGGACTGAGTAAGGGAGATCACCATCCCTGCAATGTGGGTGGGCACCACCCAGTCCACTGAGGGCCTGAATAGAACAAAAAGGCGGAGGAAGGAAGAATCCACTGTCTGCTGAGCTGGGACATGCATGCTCCCGGCCCTCAGACACAGTGCTCCTGGTTTGGACCCTCCCGCAGAACTGCCCCACCAGGTCTCCTGGGCCTCCAGCTTGCAGGCAGCCGATCACTAGAGCTCACAGCCCCCATCATCCTGTGAGCCAATCCGCATCACGGGTCTCCTTGTAGATATCTGTGTACGTATCCTACTGATGGTTGTATACTACTGAGCTCCCGGGCCAATGCAACCCCATACCTATCAAGGCAGATTTGCCAGGCCCAATGTCTGGGGAGGCTGACTCAGGTAAGGAGAAGGGGTGGCTGCTCTTGGGCCCACCCTTCTCCTTACCTGAGTCAGCCTCCCCAGACATTGGGCCTGACAAACCTGCCTAGACCGCTCGCCACATATTTCTCCAGCTTCTCATCTCTCTGCGGTGCTTAGGCTTGACCCATGATGTCAGCCCTCCAGACATCTATCCTCTCTCCTACTTCTGCTTCTTCTCTTCCTTGGAAGTAATTATAGATGCAGAGGAAGCTGCAAGAATAGTGAAGAGCGGTCCTAGGCTCCCTCCACCCAGTCTTCCCCAGTGTCAGCATCTGGCCGTGACCACAGGACAGTGGCAGACCCAGGAGCTGACCTCAGTGCAACCCACGAAGGTCACTCCTCCCTCTGCCTCCTCCCAGCCCCCGTCTCTATGGATCTGCCTGTCCTGGACATTTCATGCAAATGGAATCATACAATACGTGGCGGCCTTCAGTATCCAGCTTCTTTCACTTAGCATCACATTGTCAGAGTTCATCCATGTGGAAGCCTGTGTCCGCATCTCGTTCCTTTTTGCTGGTGCATAATATTCCTTTGTGACATTTTATTTATCTGTTCATCCTTTGAGGCTGCCTGAAGCAGGGTGACTCCAGGGCTTGGCTGCATCCTCAGAGGACTTTGTGAGTGGGGGCTGCAGGGCAGGGGCTGGCTTTGTGTGACCTCCATGGCTGTATCCCCAATGCCACACATGGACTCCGTCACTGACTCAGAAAGTAGAATTCGTTTCCTGTCGCTGCTGTGGACCATGCCCACACTTGACATAGCACACATTCACGGCCTTCCTGCCCTGGCGGTCGGGGCCTGACAGGGGCCTCACTGGCGGAAGTCAGGGTGTCAGCAGGGCTGTGCTCCCTTGGGCGGCTCTGGGGGAGAGTCTATCCTTGGCTCTTCCAGCTCCTAGAGGCTGCTCGCTTTCTGTGGCTCGTGGCCCCTTCCTCACCTGCAGAGCAGTAAGGCAGCACTTCCCTGGCTTTTCTCCTCCATCATGGCTCATTCTGAGTACAGGCAAGAAAGCTTATCCCCCTTCCGGGCTCATGTGCTCAGATGGGGCCACCCAGCTAACCCAGGACGCTGTCCTTTATCAGATCCTTAATGCCGTCCCCTCTGCGTGGTCTCTTTCCATGTAAGGTGACATATTCGCAGATTCCTGGGATAAGGACACAGACATCTTTGGGGGGCATTATTCTACTGACCCCAGAAGCCTTTTGGCTTATCTGAGATTCAGTTTCCCCATTGAGAAGACACAGATGATTCCCAAGTTCATTCATTTAAAAGTCTTTGAAGTGAACTTTCTCAAGGAAAAAAAAAGTGGAGTGTGTGTTGGGGAGGGTCTGTTGATGTGTTTTAAATGGTTCAGCTATTTGCTCTGTAAAGTCCTTTTTTGGAAGGAGTGAGCGGAAGAAAGAAACTACAGAACGATGGGCAACATCTGCCATTTCTAGAGGCTAAACAGCCATCTCTGTGCGTCTGCCACCCACAGCCGCACCCTCTCCTCCTGAAGGTGGCACACGCAGGTCCTGCTCGTGGTTGAGACGATACACTTGTAGGGGCGACCTCACAGTTACCAGCTGGGGCTGACACGTCCTCCTGGGGAGACCAACAGGCCCCCAGCAGCAGTAAGCTTTTCATCTTGACTGAGTTCTTCCCTCCACCTGGCATTCCTCTGTGAGTGTCACAGATCAGGAAACTGAAGGCACAGGGAGGGGAGAATGGGGAGAACAAAAATTCCCTTTTGCCTGGATACTGCCCTTTCGTAGTTCAAAGAGGTGTCCCTCCAGGGACCGAGCTCTCTGAGCCCAAGGCAGAACTGTGCACATACACCTGTGGGTGGCCAGCACCACAGGCAGCGCTCCCGTCCTGCTGAGCCCACAGAGCCACCGGTCGCAGACAGACGCTGCTGGCACCGAGCACAGCTTCCTGGCCTGGTTCCAGAGGGAAGCTGTCCTTATGGGCCCCACCGCTGGAGAGCTCTTCTCTGTCGCTTAGGTTCTTGATGGTGGGATCCGTGGAATGGGTTTGCGATGCACCTATTTCTACAGGTCTTCATTCACTCCTTCATTCAGGAAATATACAGTGAACATGCCGGGAGCTCCAGGCTGGTAAAGGAGAAATTCAAAGTGTTCCCTGCCCTCCAGGAGCTCACTGTTGAGGCGACGAGACACATTGGCAGGCAGACTGCACGGCCATAGCCTCTGATGAGCGGCCTTGTTTGTTGTGGTCATTCACCACGTGCGTCTCGCAAGCTGCTTGTGTGCCAGGAACTGGGGGTGCTCACCAGCAAGGAATCCACTTGCAACAGTGAGAATGTCAGTGAAAATGTCAAACATCACTTGTTGAGTGGTTAGCAGACATAAACTTTTTGAATAATTATGAAAATGGTTCCTTGAGAATCTTTGTTGAGAAAAGACACTACATCCACTTTGGCCTGAATAGATTTTTCAAAACTCTAATATTTGATAACCACATTTGAGATCCTGCAAATGGAGATACTCTTTGTTTATCCCTGAATTCACTGACCATTCATTGTGTACCTGTTAAGTACCAGTAGCTGGGCCTCCTCATGGGACATGGGCAAGTGGGAGACATAGCTCCAGCTTTTGAGAACTCAGATGTGCTAGGGAGCAGAAACACTCCAGCCCGGGATGATAATGCCACCACCCAGTCCCCCTGTCGCCCACAGTGCGTACTCAGCTCTGCCAGGTGCTGTTGGCTTGACTTGGGTTGTCTGCTTTTTCAGGCATGCCATCTGCTTGATAACTGCGTGACTTCTGCTGGTCCCCATTGTCCCACTACCTTGCAGTGCTGCATAGAACTGGGGAAGGCTGCATTTTGCAGCGGTGGACCCAGCTCAGACCTGGCATTCTTGGGGACCTGCTTTGGTCAGGCAGCACAGCCCAAGGGGCCAAGAGGAAACCAGCCAATTTCTGCTCTTTGAACAGAATCGGCAGAGTCATTCTAGAGCCCCTTCTCCTTGGGTTTGGCTCTCACTGCAAAGACACCACCGTCTGCATTTGGAAACTTGCTCCTCTTAGGAAGCTGGAACATGCAATTAATTTGTTTGTTCGTTTAAGGTTTCTAAAACAGACTTTCTTGGTTAAAAAGATGTGGAGGCACAGGGGGGTGGATAAGGAGGGTGTTATGGGTTGAATCGTGTCCCCCCAAAAAAGGTATCTTGAAGTGATAACTCCCAGGACTTCAGAATGTCACCTTAATGAGAAACAGGGTCATTGCAGAAGTAAGTAGTTTAATTAAGACGAAGTCATACTACAGTTAGGTGGACGCCTGTATGCAGAGACGGATGCAGAGGATGCCGTGGGAGTGCAGACACCCAGGGAGAGTGCTGTGTGTGGCAGAGGCAGGGACTGAGGTGACACAGTGGCAAGCCCAGGAATGGCATTGGCTGCGGACTGTCTGCTGCCACCAGGATCCAGGGGAGGCAAGTTAAAGTCTTTCCCTGCGGGTTCCGGAGAGAGCACGGCCCTTCCCACACCTTGATTTCAGACATCTGTCCTCCAGCACTATGAGACGACACGTTTCGGTTGCTTTAAGTTACCCAGTCTGGGTCCTTGGCGACGGCCGCCCAGGACACTAACATGGGGGGACCTCACCAGGGCCCTGGCAGTCTTGGGGGGCAGGGGAGGAGCCTGGTGGCCCTCACTTCCATTTCTATTGGTTTCTTTTCACCGTATTCTCTGGGTAAGAGGTGCAAACTCTCTGGCCTGTGTGGGACTTGGGGTCTGCAGCAAACAGCTCTTTCCAAAGCCAGAGTGGTTTCAATTATTATTCATCCACTGTGCCCCCTTCCCTGCCTGTGACAGGGCTTCCCAAGGCCCTGGGGATCCCAACATGCAGACCTAAGCTTGTCAGCCCACACAGCATGTGCTGGTGATATTCCTACCCATTTGCCGAAGAGCTGGAGTCAAGCTGGATCCAGGCTTGGGGGCCCCGCCGCAGGGCATCTCTCCAGCCGGCCACCCTCCTGAGCTCCTTGCTGCCCACCAGCCCCCTGGTCCGCTGCAGCCATGACCCCCTGTCTCCCGCTGCCTCCCCCCTCTTTTCTTGGCAGGGTCTCTGTCTCCTTTGCCTTAGGGACCTACTTCCTACTTCTGTCTGAGGCCAAATGACCCACACTTGTTTCGAGAAATGAGCCTCTTATCTATTTCCCTGCTAAGACAACTGGCAGCTGGACTTGGCAGCTGTGGTCTCGTGTCGTCCTGTGCAAAGGGGCAGTGAATGGGGTGATGTCTGGGGCACCTGGGGCTGGGGGTTCACAATGCAAACCCAGGTCTTCCCCGGGGTCTTCACTGCTCCCTTGGGAGGGGCAAAGACAACAAAATAAAACATGTGTCTCATGCAACGAGGGCATTTCCCACAAAATCACAATTCTGTTATCCAACTTTTCTAGAATAATTTTAATTACTGTATAGTCTATATTCAAATTTACCCACTGTCTCCAAGTTATCTTTTATTTTTATCCATATATGCTTTTCATCTATAAATATATTTATATTGTATATTATTACATAGTATATATCATTTTATAATATATTAAACTATACTATACTATTAGTTAAATTACAATTTAAGTGTAAAATATATATGACATATATATTATATAAAATATATTGTTAACGAAAATACACAAATACGTTCTATGAAAGTATAACCAGATATGTTATATGAAAATACAGAAATCTGTTTTATTTATATTCTCAAAGGCTCCCACAGGAGGGGTTTGTGCACAGCCGACACCCAGAGAAGCAAAAGACGGCCTGTCCTGGGCAATCAGGGAAGGCTCCGCGGAGGAGGTGATAGCTGAGCTAGGTCTCAGGTCTCACCGTGTATAGTTCTCTGGTGGAGGCGGGGCGGTCGGGGGCGGAGGCTCCCTGACCAGGCTGACTGGCCTTTGCTGAGAGCCTCCTCAGGGCCGGGCCTTGGGCTGAGCTCTGGAGGTGTGAGGTGAACAGGGCAGGCAGCCCTGGCTCCGGGTGCTGACAGTGCAAAGGCAGGAGGCCTGGAGACCCTCCAAGGGCCTGGTGCTCTGAGCCAGGATGCAGTGAGGTGACCTGGATGGTAGAAGGGGCCGCGGGGAGTTGGAGCCCTGGAGGGCCACGCCGGGAGCTCAGCCTTCGGCCCCTGGAGGACAGACATTGGCCTCTTCACTACCTCCCTGCTCCTCATCTCAGGCCTCAATGCATCCTCCTTACTGTCTCTAGTGCAGACCAAGGGCTGGCAAACCATGGCCCACAGGCCAGACTGACCTCCCTCTGGTCCCAAGGACAGTCACACTGGCACACAGCCATGCCCCTGTGGACGCAGTGCCTGCTTGCTGGCCAAGTTGAGTGGTTCTAGTGGCAGAGCCCAAGTGGCCCTCAGCAACTGCTCTGTGGCCCACCTGGCCTGTGTCAGAGCGTGCCAGCCCCTGGTCTCCCACCTCCCCCCCAAAGCCAACCAGGTCATTGCTGCTTTGGCCCCCTCTGCCCCTCCCTCAGCCTGGGGGCCTCTGGTCCCCTGAGGCCCAGCCCCTGTTTGCCCTCACAGCGCAGATACGGGTCCAAGCCTCTGGAGTTGGCCTCCGTGCCAGCACCTCCCGTCCTCACCTGCCCCAGGGTGAGGTCCCCTCCCCTGGCCACTGCTCCGTTAGACCGGGTGCTCGGTGCTGGTGATGCGGCTGGGCTGGCAGGTGGAAGGGGCATCGGGAGCGGCCACTGAGCCTCCTGGTCCTGGGAGGGGGCAGTTGGCAGGGGTGGGTGGAGAGAGAGGTGGGTCAAAGCTGTGCCCAGCCAACCTGCTCCACAGTGGAGACCTCGGTGTCCACCCTCAGACCCTTTCTAGGGACTCCATTCCAAAGAGCCCAGCCCCAGGGAGAGCACAGAAATCGGCTGCAGGACTCCTATGTGCACCTCACTGGCCTGAGCTCAGCCCAGCACCTGTGTGACCGGCCCTGGGGGCCCTGGGGACCAAGTATGGGAGATCAGGCCCAAGACTGGCTGTGGAGCAGGCGGGAGGGGGCCGAGGACTCTCTACAGAATTCCCTCTGCCGTGTGGTGACCAGTCCTCACCGGCTCCGTAGCGAGTGTTCATGCCGGAATCCCTGCTGGACCACCTAGGGTTCAATCTCATCAGTACAGAGCCTGAGGGGCTGGAGCCTTTAAACACGTTGTTTTGGGCTAGTGAGTCTGGGTGTTGTCAGCACAGGACCCCAGGTGGTGGGCCTGCCTGCCCACCGCTCAGGCAGCCCGAGATGGGGGATACGGCCGAGTTGGACAGACCTTTAGCCTGGGGTGGCTGCCTTGCTACCAGGCAGAGAGAAAGGTCCCCCAGAGCCAGAGGCCAGAATGTGCTGTCATCGCCAAATTAACAAGTAAAAATGCAGGATGCCCAGTTACATTTGAATTTCCGATAAACAGCAGAGAGTATTGTAGCATAAGGATGTCCCAAACGTTGCATGCTTATCAGAAACTGAAAGGTAACTGATGACTTGTATTCATGGCAACCCTGCAGGAAAGGCTGTTCTGCCATGACATCGAGTCAGGAGTCAGGCCCCCTGGGGGCCTGAGTCCCCATCAGCCCAGCACAGCTCCCACTTCCCTTTAGTTTTCTTCCTCCCAATGAAAGGCTGGCCCACTGCCCCTGTTGGGGTGGACAGACAGTCCGGCCCTCAAGGGACTTCAAGGGTCCTCTCCACGGGGGATGCCAGGGCTACATCCCTGG
This sequence comes from Smutsia gigantea, assembly GCA_032199065.1. Taxonomy (NCBI): domain Eukaryota; kingdom Metazoa; phylum Chordata; class Mammalia; order Pholidota; family Manidae; genus Smutsia; species Smutsia gigantea. The sequence continues at coordinate 27,408 of JAVSCE010006742.1, forward strand.
TGGCTTCGGACCCTTGTGATCAGACATTGACAACCTAAACTCACCGGATGTCCAGGTTGCAAGGACTCCCAACCTTTGCTCACTCCATGTGGCAGCTGAAGTCTGGGGCGGGCGTGTGACCCAGCAGAGACCACCGGAGCCACTGTAGACGCGGGGCATCTCTGGGTGGGTATGTTGAGGGGCCGGTCCATCCCCTGACAGCAGAGGTAGCTGCTGAAGGGGCTGGTACCTCCCTCCAGAAGGCTGGGGGAAGGAGATGGACACCATCTTGGTGGGTCTGGAGGTCTCAGACCAAAATATCTGCCATTTTCCCGGATGAGCCGTAGGGCATCGGGCCCCTGCCCAGAGGGGGGCTATGGCCTTGGCCAGTCTGGGGCCTTGTCTTGCCAGCTCTCTGTCCTCTCCAGCCCCAGGCCCTTGGGCACCCACGATGGCCACTAGGGGGCAGTGCGAGCCAGCACACCTGGCAGGGATCCACCCAGAGGCCGGGCCCAGCCAGCTCTGCCCAGGAGGGAAGGAGCCTAAGCCAGTGAGAGGCCCTGCTGCGGTCATCTCTGCAGCCAGGACACTGGCTGCCCTGCCCCAGGGGGCTTTGGAGCCAGGGGCCTGCATGGGTGCTGGGGATTTTCCTACTGCTGTGACCATAGACCCACCTCATAGCGTCACACACACACAGTCACACACGCTTTGCACACACACAGCTGAGGTGGGCTGCAGAGGCACCAAAGACCTGGGGAATGCAGGGACTGGCTTTGCCTTTTGCTTCTCCCCTTCCAGGCAGCCCAGCTGGGATCCTGCGCAGGCCCTACTGCTTGAGGGCCCACCCGCTTGTCAGGGCCTTTCCTCCAAGCTCTCCCTTTCTTGCAAGCCTTGTCCACCAGGCTGCATCCTCTGGGTCCCTGGCACCCTGCCCCTCAGGGCCCTTTGCCCGCCAGCAGCGCCCTCTGCAGGGTGGAGCCCCGGCGCTCCCTCTCAGGGCACCTCTTGGGGAATTCTGCTCTCTGCAGGCCCACTGCCCACCTGTGGCCCTTTGTCCCAGCAGGGACTGCATTGTCGGCTCCCTTACTGGACTGGGATCTGGGGACTCAGGCACTGGTGGGGTATGGGCAGAGGTCGCCTGCGCACCCTTCCCACCCCTCCCTGCCCTGGCTCTCCTCCCCGCCTTCTCGCTTCAGAAATGGCACAACCAAGTCCCACAGAGGGGGAGTCGCTTGCCCAGGGTCACACAGCAAGTAAGTTGGTGTTGTCCTTTCACATCTGTCAGAACACAGATGAGGATGGGGGCCTGTTCCCTTCCTGGGGACCTTGGAGAGCTCACCCCTCTGGATGGGGGTGGGAACAGATCCCCTGACGTCCTTCCCTTCCAGACTCCAGATCCCTCCTTTTCATCTGGTGCTGTGAATGTTGAAAATAAACCAAGCACCCCCAGTGCCACCATCTTCCTCTCTCTTCAAACCTGCATCTCCTCAAACTCAGTGCCAAGTCCGTGTGCCGCACCCCCTGAGTGGTGAGGCTCCGGGGACTCCACCCCACCCCCCAAACAGGGTGTCCCCTCGACCCTCTGGAGGCAGAGCTCCGGGTTGGCTGTTTCTAGTTGGGTTTTCTGCAGGGGCGCGGAGACGGTCGTTTGGGCGCCCCCAGCCCCGGGAGGGAGAGACGGAGGCCCAGCGGAGGTGCAGCTCCAGCAGGCACCAAGGGCCCAGGCTGGCGTTTCCACCCACTGCTCTGGCGCCCATCTGAGCAGACTCCATTGACCCAGTGGCCTGGGTTCGGAGAACAGCCTGTGTCCCAGCCCCCAGTTCTCCCAGTTCCAGGTAGCAACAGACAGGCCACCACACTCCCATATCCTGGTGGAGGGTGCTGTGCAGCTCTGAGAACAGGCGGAGGCAGTGACCGCGTCCACACACAGAAGTGTGCCTTGCAGGCCCCCATTTGGGGCTGGGGTCCAAGGGGGAGGCCAGGCCCTGCTCTGACCCTCCTGGGTGAGGGGCATGGGAGTCATTCAGTCTCAACTCCTCTTCTGTTCGGGCACATGTCACCTGCCTCTCCGGGCTGTGGGCACAGGGTTGGCGTTCCAATCTGGTAGCCTCTTTTCATAGTGAAGCCCAGGAAGGGGGAAGCCAAGGTCCCATGGCACCCCTACACCCATCAGGGCCCTGGTCTTCCCCTCCCCGCCAGCCCACAGGCCCTGAATTATTCATGCCATGCCCCAGACTGATGTTTCCTTTCCCGACACCCCTCGGGGCAGGTGCGGCTGATGTGATGTGCTCGCCTTCCCCCGCCTCCGCCTGCCAGGAGGCCCCCCAGGGCTCTGATCTTTTTCCATCAGACTTGTTCACAAGACTCAGTCTCAGTCCTGGGTGGGCTCAGAGAGGAGAGGTGAAATGTGTATGTGTATATGTGGCTTGGCACCTGGAGGGGACAGAAGTGGGACACGCAGAGGGCCTGAGGCCTCCCCCAGGAGATGCCCACCCATTACCTTTCATGAGCAGCCCCTGAGGAGCAGCAGCTAGGAGGTGCCGGAAGGAGCAAAGTGGGGTGGGGAGGGGGGAGGGTTTCTGGGCAGGCTCTGGGGTCCTAGGGTCCCCTTGGGATGGCAGGTTTGCAGGAAGGCCTTGGGGACGGGGGTGCGCTGCGGCTCTCATTTTGCACAGCCTGGAAAAGTGTGGTAGTTCTCTGGGGCTTTACAAGCTCTGCTCTCCAGCTGCCAGTGTTTTTTGACAGTGAGGCCCAGAATCTACCAGACTCCAGCTACTGGGGCTAAGAATGCGGCTTTGCCAAGCTTAGCACAGCCCCTGGAGCCAGAGCTCGAGTCTGTTAAAGCACCCACATTAATCACCAGTGACAGCTCAGGAGGGACAGAGGTACACTTAGACCGTGCTCTTGTGCTCTGTGTGTGTGTGTTAGTGTGTGGTTGTATGCACACATATAAGCATATGCACGTGTGTGTGTACTCGTGCATGTGCGTATGTGCTTTGTGCATGCATGTAAGAGTGTGCGTGCACATGTGAGTATGAGGGTGTGCACATGTGAGTGTGACAGTGCATGGGGGTACCTGTGCATGTGAGCACGTGGCCATGTGAGTGTGCTCATGCCTTTGTATGAATGTGCTCTGTGTGAGTATGTGCACACATGTGTGGGCATGCCTGAATGTATCGCTGCATATGTATGTGTGAGTGTGCACGTGTACGTGAGCATGCATGTATACATGCACAGAGCTCCCACACTGGTGGCACATCACAAAGCTCTCCACATTGCTTGAAACAGGGTTGGGGGTAGGCTCCAACAAGCATTGTTTTGAAAGTGTCTTTTCTTTTCCTTCCACAAACCATGCTGTGACTTTCTCTGTGGACTTGGCCATTTTTGTTCCCTGGTGGCCCTGGAGGTGATGTTTACCAGCCCGTGGCAGGGCCTGGAGGTGGTTTTGGGGTGATGTTTCCCACATTGCTGAAAGGCTCAGTGGGCAGAAGCAGCAGTTGTCTATGTTTCATCCTGGCCCCAAACCTGTGGCCAAAGCAACTGGTCCTCAGTCATCAGAATACATTAAGGTCATGTTTATGTGGAATCTTCACCCATTATCTTGTTGCAAGCTGGGGGTGGATGAGCTGGTGCCCGTCCTGTGTGGGTGAAAGCCAGCAGAGCCATCATGCTGTGTAGCCAGGACCTGACACCCACCCTTTCTTGGCTTCCATGTCACCTAGAATGGAGGACCGGTGCCGGGCATCCCTCTGGACTCGGAGTGCCGTGAGTCAGCAGTCCCTCTGGAGCGTGGGCCCGTATGCCCACCCTGGGAGGGCAGCGCTTCCAGAGACAGCATCCAGACTGCATGTGCGTGAGCTCTGGGGGAGACGAGGGGAAGCGTAGGGCCTGCTCCCGTGACCGGAGGGCGGGGAGGGCGCTGGGTGTGGCAAGTGCATCTGTTTCATGCCAGACGCATGTAAACATTTCCTCAAACCCCGCCTTACTTCGTGAAGGAGTCCGGAGCCTGCGGGGCACAATACAGCGAAAGCAGGGGGATGGAAACACCCTGAACGCCCCCAGCTAGAGCACATATGAACTGTAATAGGAACTGAACAACGAGGAGAAAATGGAGCACAAATGGGCAGCTGAGAGAGCCCGCCCAGCAGCTTTGATTGGAGCCTTCAGATTCCCTCCGAGGTTTCTTGGCAGCCAAAGTGAAGAGGGAAATAGGGTCAGTTCAACTGTCTTCACTGTCCCTTGGAATAGGACTTCCCAACACCCTTCCCAACAAGTCACACGGGAAGGCGTGAGACCTCTGGGGAAGGCGGAAAAGCTGGCCCCCATCAGCCTGGAGATGACTGTCGCAAAGCCGGGAGAGAGCAGTGTCTGTGCACCTGCACTAGGAAAAGCCTCCACCAGAAGTGGTGTCCTTCAGTGCTCTGGAAGGTGCAAAGATTTTTCCAGCCTTGGCTTTGAAAGGTGTTTTTCCCATGAGACTCCCATCTAGATGGCCCTGAAATGAAAAATGGATAATGTCCCATTTTTATCGAATAGCATCTGGATAGCAAATGCCGTGATAAGTCTCATAAAATTGTTCCTTGTAACCGCCCCTGGTGAAAGCTGAGGGCCTGTTTCCAAACTCCAGAGCCTGCAAGGGGACAGTGAGCTACAGCTGTGCCTGTCAACCTAGTGGGCACAACACTGCCTGCAGGACACAGCAGGACACTTGTGGCTTTGTGAGTGCCCGCCGTGTGCAAGCCGGGTAGGAGAGTCACGTTCACAGTCCTCTTCCATCTGCTCTGTCCGCCCATCTCGCAGATGGGACAGCAGCAGGATGAGGACTTGTCCGGGGCTCTGAGCCCCACAGCTGGCTCTGTCCTGACCCGGCCTGTGTCCCCTGGACTTGGTGGCCATCCTGGGGTGTATGCTCAGGCTGGGGTTCCAGGGCTCTTTGATTTGCTGAAGACAGTGGGTGGGGTGTTCTTGCACAACTGTCACCCAGTGGGTGCCTCTGAGGTGCAGACCCACCCAGGGCTTTAATGCGAAGGGAGGTGGCTCCAACCCTGACAGGCAGGTTATGCAGCAGAGGTCGTTGTCTGTCATGGGTGGGGGTCCTAGGACCCCCAGTGGCAGATCTGGGGGTGACAGAGCTCCACTGGTCACATTGGCCTCAGAAATAGAGAGACAAATATGAATCGATTGCATTGAAGAGTGCCTGGGACAGGTACCCCGGTCTGTACAAGGAGGGGAAAGAAGCTGCCAGTGGGCGGGCCACTGTCCCCAGTGCCCTCTGGCTGGAGCTGAGGAGCAGGTGCCCCAGAGGCTCATGGAAGATGGGAAGAAGAACTGTCCCAGTGAGCAACTAAGGGGGCAGGAATATCCCAGATGGAGGAAGCACAGTGCACAAAATCCAGAGGGGCCCCGCGGAGGGCCGTCCTAGGGGACCCCACTTGGGAGGGGCGCGAGGGCAGGCCCGCGAGTGGGTGGAGGCCCCGTAGTGGAGGCGAGCCTGTGGGTCCTTGAACCTGGGGGGCCGCGTCGTATTCTCGGCCACCTTGAGTTCCACGGGAGAGCATCATGCCAGCACTAGCTGACTCACAGACTCACTTGGAACGAGGTGGATAATCTTATTCACTAGAAGTTCTCCATGGATTTATTATTTTTTACCTTTTGGGAGAGAATAAAAGATACCAGAGTGAAAGACTTCTTGGGCTCCGGGTGTCTCTGCAGGGAGAAGGGAGGCTGCAGAAGTGGGGTCCTGCAGCCCTCGTGGACTGCGTGGTCACCCAGGGCAAGCGGAGCACAGAGCCACGGGGATGCACCCAGAGTGGAAGGCGTGAGAGAGGGGGAGCCCCGGGCCGGAGCGGCTGAGAAATGGACCTGAGCTTGTGGGGAGAGGAAATTGTTGAGAGGGGTTGAGTGGCGGAGCCCCTTTAAAACTCCTCCAGGGACACAGTGAAGACTGGAGCTCCTTTGTCCCTGTTTAGCCTGATGGACGTCTCCTTGGAGGTGCCGCCAGCCTGGGCTTGGTCATGCCCCGTGCCAAGGTTTTTAACCAGCAGCCAGGGCCTCTGCCATGTGAGGTCGTCATTGGAGGAGGTTTTCTTTGGTAAGGCTGGCCTCTCCGCTCCTCCTGCCCGGTCTTCCTAGAGCCCGGTGCGCTGATGAGGACCCTCAGGGCCCCCCGTGCTGGAGTCCAACACACCCCCGCCAGTCAGCAGCAGGGCCTCTGGGGTTCGGAAAGCCACTCCATGCTGGTGCCCCTGGTCTTTGCTTCCCACTCCCACCGCTCCCCCACCCCTGGTCTGTGTCCACCCTGTCTGGCCTCCAGGAAATGTTCTGGAATCAAGCTCTTATTGTGCCCTACTCAAAACCCAGCTCGGAGTTCCATCCCTGGCTGCCGGCCAGGCACTCAAGGCCCCGCACAGCCTCCACCCCACCTGACACCAGCTCTGTGAGCCCGTAGTGTGGCCACGCAGAGGAGGGCCTGGAGCCTCCCCCACCTCAGGGCCTCTGCTCCCCGCATTCACCTTCCCCAGGGAATATGCTGAGCCCAGCAAACCCCAAAGCTCCTCCCCCCGCCTCCTCCTCTCCGGCACACTTCCTCCAGGCCACCAGGTTCCCTGAGCACCCAGCCGACCCTGTCCCTCTCCCGCTTCACAGTGTGGTCCACACAACCTCAGCTTGGGGGGCCAGGCTCTCCGGGTGGGGGCCGGCTGACTTCCACCCCCAGGGCCTGCAGCCCCAGATGCAGGACTCTGGCCCTCACTCCCGCTCCCCTGAAGGCCTTCCCAACCTCTGCACTGGGCACATCCCCATCACCCTTCAAGGCCAGCCCTGCCAGGGGCCCAAACAGTCTGCTCTGAGTTCTTTTATGGCCCATGTGACATCCTTTCCTCAAAACTGGGAGGGTGGGGCCTGGTCCCCAGCCTCCAGACCCACGCTGGCAGGCAGGAGGTGGGGACATCACACACAGGACACAGGACACATGCCCTGGCCCACCTGGCCAGGCACCAGAGGAGACAGAGGGCCTTCTTCAAGAGCTGCCTACTCCCAACACCCAGCCCTGCTCCTTGGAAGGCCAGTTCCAGGAAGCACAGCCCTCGGGCTGGCCCCAACCCATTCCATCATGCAGACGCTGAGATGCTGGTTCCTGGAAAAGGGGGCCCCACAGCCCGCCTGCAGGGGGCCCACGCAGGGGTGGCTCGCCGCTGATGAGGCGCCAGGAGCCGGCAAGGGTGAGAAGAGGCCAGGGTCCCAGGGGGACATAGCTGGAGGCCAGGGTGTGGGCAGGGCTAGAGGGGCCCAAGGGGGAGCATGGAGGCCGTGGGGCTGGCAGGGCCCCCACAAAGTGCCTGGCCTCCCTGAGCACCCCTGGGCTAGAGGCAGGGCCGTGGGAAGAGGGGTCCTGAGCGGACATCAGCAGTCCAGGCAGCAGGGGCCTCACAGACCGTCTGGCCCTCATCCCATCCCTGACACGGTGCCTGCTGGGCACTGACTCAGTTAACCCTCGTGGCTCCTGTGGGGCTCTGTGGGACCCCTTTGCCCTGCTGGGGCTCTGGGAGGGGCCCGAGGGCTCCATCTCCTTACAGCTCTTGCTGGGGCCCCCACAGGCCACAGGCAAAGGAGACACAGCGCACTTGCCGTGCAGGGGTGGAGGAGGGCATCTGGGTGCAGGACAGTCCTGGGGAGGCAACCAGATGGCAGGACTGGTGCGAGCAAAAGCCCTGGGGCAGGAAAGCACCTGCTTTGCCTGAGGCCCTGGGACACCATCCCCTGTATCTGGATGGGGGTGAGGAGGGGGCAGTGGTAACGTAGGACACCGAGGGGAGGCAGCGAGTGGGTGGGGGAGGTTTCGGCTACCTTCCTGCACATCTGGGCCATACACACAGGCAGCGGAAGGGACCAGCAAGGATCAACAGGCCTGGATCTGCCCCTCTCATGCTCCTTTCTCCCAGCTGCAGCCCCGTCGGGTCTGCTCTCACTAGCTTGCGTCTGGCCGAAGCAAAGGACACACTGATTCCCACCAGCTGTTGCCGCAGCACTGGTCGTCACTCAGCCACAGGCCACCTGCTGCGTCCTGCACGGCATCACCACTGCCCCAGGGACCCTGGGGGTGGGTCCCTGTATGTGGGGAGGGGCTTCGGTTCAGTATTGCTTCCCTAGCCCGAGGTTCCATAGCTGGGACACACATACACACAACGTGCATAAACTCACATACATGTGCACATGCCATCACGTATACACACATGCGCACACACAAACACAAGTGCATGCATACACAGGCACATGCGTGCATGCCCAGACACACACACACGCACACCTGTGCCCGACCCAGCGGCAGCAGCTGCAGGTAATGAGCCTCACCTTTGTGCAGCTGGTGGGGTCCCCACCACCCTGCTGTTCTTCCATCTGCAGCTGCCAAAGCACCCTTTCTGACTGAAGACCTGACTGTCCGTCACCCTTGAGCTTAAATCTTTCCGTTGACTTCTTCTGCCTTCACATAAAATCCAAACTTTTCTCTCTCCCCACATATCACTTTAAAGTCAGCGCTTCTGCTATGCAGGAGTCCTTACAAACTTGCCATGCATGTTCTCACCCCTGAGCCTTTGCATGGGCTGTACCTCCACCAGAAAGTCTGCATCGGCCCCGCCCCACCCCCATCCCTTTGCTGACCACGACACATCCTTGTCCTTCTGAACCCAGCTTGGGGGCCACCTCTCTGACTCAGCTTCTCTAGAGGAGGAGCTTCTGCCCTCAGGCAGTCCCGGCCTCCCTGTGCTTGCCCCTGACGTGACACCCAGAGCCAGCTGAGTACATGCAGTCCTGGCTTTATCTGGCTCCTCTCAGCAGGCCCCTTGATCCCATGTTTCTGTAGCCGCCCTCTTCATGCATGACCAGCTACAGAGGCGGAGGTTCGGTATCTGATGAGATGAATGAATCAGAAGATGGACGGGCGCATAACCTGGGTACAGCAGGGCCCCATGTGGCCCAGGCCCAGCTCTGAGTCACGGACACAGAAGATGCGGGCCCGTAGCCAGAGTGTTTCAGGGGATCCCAGTCTCTGCCGGTGTCTTTGGAAGTAAGGCTTCTGAAGCTACAGCACAGCCCCAACCTGTACAGAGCCCTCCACCCACTGCCCCAGCCCCCGTGTCTCCCAGGTCTTGAGCGGGTCCCAGGCCCCAGCACCTGCCCCAGATCCTCCTTCCTTCACCGCCCTGGCTGTCCCCCCTCTGGCAGCCCCGCTCTTCTGGGTCTTAATGATAAGCCAGATCTCCGGCTTCTGTTCCGTTTCCTTTGGATCTGCCCATTCTCCAGACTTCTCCACGACAAAGGGGAGCCCTGGGACACACTCGGCCGACAAGGACATCCCGCCCTGGCTCCCCTCCTGGACCTCTCTCTTTGTCCCCTCTCCCCCAAATCCGCATCGTAAAAATGCCTGAAACCCAGCTGACTGACAGAGAGCTCTCCCTGGGGGCAGAGAAGGGGGCGACATGGGGCCAGCAAGGTCAGAATTCTCTTTATTCCCTGGGATGCGAGGGACATTCACATGTTAATAAATCATATTCCCAACATGAATCAATGGAACCTTCTCACAAACTGCATTTGAACCTCACACAATCACCCCTTGAGCAATTCTAGAAATCAGGAAACTGAGGCGTGTCTTGGGTGGGGGATGGCGGGCGACTCAGAGAAAGCAGCCATGGAGAATTGTGACCAGGATGTCTGCACAGCCTGCCAATTGTAAACCCCCCATTCCTCCCGCCCCCAGTCTCTGTCCATACATCCTGGACTGCCTGTCTGAGATTCACACTCCGAAAAAGAGCCCATGTGGGTGCAAGGGGCCGTTTCTAGAATGACTCAGTATGTCCCCTTAAGCAGATTATACGCTGCTCCCTGCAAGCCCGACCTGTACGGCTCTGTGTCCAGTGTTGGTTTGTAGAATTGTTTAGAAAAGTTAAGTCTTAGGATGTTGAAGAGAATTGACTTGGATGGAGATTTGGCTTCTGCACACGCTCATGAGGCCTCCAGGGGGCTCGGGCAGAGCCGGAGGAACAGCAGTGAGGGCGGCTCCTCACATGGAAGGTTGCCTGGGCCAGGTGCCCTCACTCTGAACTCGGCCTCAGGTCTGGGAGCAGCGGGGCGCCGGGACAGTGTCCCCTCCTGGGCGGGGAGCCTTTCTGCACAGCCTTTCGCCGCCTGGGCATCAGAGGCAATGTTTGGGTGCATTTTGCTCTGCTTTTGCCTCCTTTGGGGTTTGTGGGTTGGAGGGAAAGAGGAAGGGAATATTTTTAAGTTTTAGGGAAGTTTTACAAAAGCTTTAGGAAGTTGTTTCTATGCAACTACAGAGCTGAAAGATTTGGAAAAAATCCACAGGCTGGGGTCAAAATGCCCAAAATAGAGAGCCACCTCCTCACTCCCCTCCACCCATTCCCTCGTTTGTCATCTGTGCCTCAGGGTGCCTCTGGGAGCTAGGGGGCCCCTGAGTGCCTGGGTCCCCCCACACTCTGCTGCGGGCTCCGAGGGGATGGGAGCATCGGGGCTGGAAGTCACATAGTGACACTGGGACCGTGTGCCTCTCCGTGCAGTGCCCCAGCTGGCTTCCGTGCCCTGGCATGGTGGTCACCACCCTTCCTAAGAGTGGTCCTCTTACCCCCAAATGGCTCCAGTCTCTTGTGTGTCATTCGCAGACCATGGGGCTACAGCCCAGGGGGGACTACAGCTGGCGCTGGTGGTTCTGAGGCCCAAAGCCCATGCCCTGGGGGGTGGAAGGTCCCTGGAAGGCATGGCCAGGCGAGGATGGGGCAAGAGCCAGGGGGCTTGGGCCTCACTGGCATCAAGGAGGTCGAAGAGCGTAGGTCCGGCTGGGTGGGGGATGGGGCTTATGCGACGCTAGTGAGGTGACAGGATCTGGGGACTCTGCTCCTGAAGCCCAGGTATGGCAAGGCGAGCAGGGAACCTGCTCACTGTCGGAGGTGGGTGGTAACCAGGGCCTGGAAGCAAGGTGCCCACACTTCATGGTGCAGGGACCTGGCCTGTGTTGCAGACTTGACCCCATGGGAAGAAAGAACTGGGGTGTTTGGGGAGAAGCATCCCCGGAGGGTGAGCTCAAGGCGTGGCCCTCGGCGGGCAAGGGGCAGGTGGCCCTCACGGCTCATGTCTGCACGGCCATGCCCATGTCCGGGCGGAGGGTTCCTCACTCTGTGGACTCGCCTGTGGAAGCTGCCTGTCTCACACACAGAGATGGCCTTCCACATGCTTCCTCTTGACCACAGCAGTGTGAGCTGTCCAGCTCAGCTGCCCACTGTCAGAAGGGGCCTGATCAGACCCAGACATCCACCAGGAAAAATGCATTTTCTCATTGGATCTGAGTCCTAGATTTTGTAGAATAAACATGTGTAAACTCTGAGAGCATGTATACCAATTGATTATGGCTTGGCCAGGGCTTGGGGGCCCGCGTATCATCTGAGAAGCCCTTCTCAGGGTCATTTTTCCCTTTCAATGCTCCTCCCCGCCGTGGGGGATCAGCAGGCCATTCGAGGGAGGGGGAGCTTTCAGGAATCCAAGGCTTGGAGCGAGACCTCTCAGAGGAAGCTGTTCTGGCTTCCCGGTGGCTCTGAAATCCTGCTGATCACCCTAGGGTTGGGGTGGGGCAGCAGGGAGGGAGCAGAAATGTCACCTTCTCAGGAAGACCTACCTAACGGCCCCATTTGAAAACATACCTTTTCCACACTCTGACCCCCTGAAATGCCTGCCTGCGTTACTCTTTTTTCTGCAGCATTTACTACCATCCAACATACTTGTTAAGAGCTAAGTTGTGTCCCTCCGCCCGGCCCCAAATCCTTATGTTGATGTCCTATTTGCCAATAACCTTAAAATGTGACTGTATTTGCAAATAGAGTTTTACAGAGGTGATTAACGTTAAATGAGATTATAGGGGTGGCACCTAATCCACGTGACTGACATCCTATAAGAAGAGGGATTAGGACTCGGATGCAGGGAGGAAAGACCATGTGAAGACAGGGAGATGAGGCCATCGCAGGCCAGAGAGAAAGGCCCTGGAGAAGCCAGCTCTGCCAAGAACTTGATTTTGGACTTGTAGCCTCCAGAATTATATGAAAATAAATTCCCATTGTTCAGGCCACACAGCATATGGTATGTGTTAGAGCATCCTGGCAAACTGACATAATACTATATATACTACATATTACATTATATTGATTTCTTAAGTTTCTTTTTGATTTTCTAACCACCCCTGTTCCCCACAGAGATAGAAATGTTGGACTTTGTCCTCTGTTGCATCCTGAATGTACAGAAGACTGCCTGACACTCAATAATCCTTGGCACTTAGTAAATATTTGGCATTTAGCAAATATTTGATGAACTCTTACCTCTGGCCAAGATGGAATAACAGAGACTAGATGTATTCTCCTGCCTGAAGCAATTAGAAGTCTGGATAAGGTTCATGCAATCAACAGTCTTCAGACATCGGACGCAAACAGTTCAAGACAGTAATCCATGAAAGATGGTAAACAAACAATGTGAGCCTTGGGATCGCTCAGCTTACTACCTGGAGAGAGTTTCCAGACCCCATCATGGGAAGGGGGAACCCAGAGAGTGGGTGTGTGTGGGGGGGGTCTTCCTGAGTTGAGGAGATGGACTGAGAGTCTGGGATGCCTCAGGGGGTCTGAGGCAGCTGGGGTCAACAGGCAGAGTGATGGAAAAGAGAGGGGGCTTTCTGAGATATGCAGAGGGTCCTACTTGAGCTTTCAGTGGAGGAATGATCAACATGTGTGTATGAGCGAGCTACCCCAGGCAGGGAAAGAACCACCTAAATGGATTAGAGATAACAGCACAGAGGCCCGTGTAGGGCTGGGACTGGTGCCTGTTCCCACACTCCCAGCTGGAAAATCTCACAGCTCATGGGCATCGGCGAGTACTCTGAAGAGTATGGGCACACGAGTAAGATAAATTTAGACCTACACTAAAACCAAATGATGCTCTGGTTCACCTAACTAAGCTTAAAACCAAGCCTTGAAAGGATCAAAGGGTTTCCAAGTAACTATATCTGAGAACAGAGCTCGACAATATTTATAGGGATAGAAATATATCTGGCAGCTGACAAGGTGAAATTTCAGTGTCTAAGATCCAAAAGAAAATTATGCAGGCATGCAATGAAACAGGAAAATATGAGAAAACTCAATCAGAGATGATAGTATCAGTAAACAGTACATAGAAGTAATTAGTATAACTCATGCCTGTGTTCTAGGAGTTAAAGGAAAGATTTAACATGTTAAATAGAAGCATGGAAGATAAAAAAAATGATGTTAGTCAAACATCAATGGATGAAAATACAATGTCTGAGATGATAAATACAATAGAGGGATTAGCAAAAGATTAAACCCTGTAGAAGAAAAGATTTGTTAACTTGAAGACAAAGCAATAGAACATATCCAAAATAAAATATATAGAGAAAAAAGAATGGAAAAAAAATGCACAGAGCCTTAGGTAACCATAACATAATTTCCAGTGGCTCAGTGTATATAAAAGAGTCCCCGAGAGAAGGGAGGAGGAGCAGAAAAAAATTTTGAAAAAATATTGGCAGAAAATTTCACAATTTGGTGAAAAACTATAAACACAGAGATCCAATGAACTCCAAGCACAAGAAACATGAAGAAAACCACAGCAATTCACATCCTAATCTGATTGCTTAAAACTAGTGACACAGAGAAAATCTTGGAAGCAGCCAGAGAAAAAGCACAGTGTAAGTACAGAGAAACAATGGAAAAGACGGAAGCAGATTTCTTCTCAGAAACAATGCAAGTGAGAAGACACAAGGAACCATCTCTAAGTACTGGAGGAAAAAACATCAGCTGTCTATTCTATACCCAGCAAAAAGATCTCTCAAAGATGAAGGCAAAATAACGACTTATTTAGACATGCAAAAGCTGAAAAGATTCTTGACCAGCAGAACTGCACTACAAAAAATATATCGAAGAAGTCCTTGCGACAGAAGGAAATGGATACAGACAGATACTAGAATGTACACCTGGGGTGAAGAACATTAGAAATGGTAACTGTTCAGTATATATAAATTTTTTTCTTATTAAAAAATAATCTCTTTAAAATATCATTTGAGTCACTTGGTGCAGGAAGACAGCTTCTGGGCCCGGCGGCATGGGTCGGAGTGCTTGCTGATGGCACTCAGCAGCTGGGAGCCCTGCCTTGAAGGCACCAGGATGAGGTGCACTGCCAGGCTGTTTGGTGAAGTGAATGCTGGTGATGGGGGAGCCTGATGATGCAGACAGTTGCATCTCTTTGTTTGGAGTGTGTTATGAACCTTTTCTGAAGCATGTCTAGGAGCTCCATACGCTACGTATCCAGTGGTAAAGAGAAGACCTTAAAAGGCGATGTGAAAACCAGTCCTCTACCTGCTGCTCCAAAGAATCATCTGCCTTAAAATCCCCAAAGCGCTTTGCCCATAACTGAGGCTATGTCTTCTGCGGCACAGTCAACAAATGGCACACGTTCTTCATGTAGGACCTTCCAGCTGGAGGAGTCCCTTCTTGCAGCATTTATCGTGGTGGTGGAGCAGAAATCATGTGGCACCTGTGCGCAGCCACCTGTCACTCATCAGTGCGCTTCAAAGTGTTATTCATAAAACGAGGACTTTATCAAGACCATGCACTTAAGTTCACAGTGTGTAACTGCCCAGCTGCTGGCTGGTGACTGTCCCTGCCTGGTGTTGATGCTCCCATCTTTCATCTCTCATTGATTCCCTCTCTGAACTAGACTGACACCGGATCTACACCTCCAGTAAAGAGCAAAGGCAAATGGAGGTGGAGCCATAGTTGTATTTGGCATGTATTAATGTATTCAAAGAGAGCTTTCTACAAGACACAGCCAGCCCCTAAACCCAGAGACTACAGTAGTGCACATATAAAAGATGGTCAGTTTGTTAAAAATAAAGTGGTTGACGATGTTAAGATTCATGCTGCTTGTTTGTTTGACCAACCTGCAATAGCAGAGCCATATGCAATTAGCTTTTCCCCATGGATCCATTTGTATGTGAAGAAGCCAGAGGGAAGAGGCTGAGTCCAAAGCAGAGGCTTGATGAGCTGCATAGTGTTGGTGGTCATGTTGTGGGTCTGTGCTGCGACGGGCAAAGCCCGACTCGGGACAGCCTTTCAGTAAAGGAGAGGGAAGAGCAGCAAGTGAAGAGAGGTTGAGTGGGATGCACCAAGCCCTTCCCTACTGGACACGGGCCCCCCTCAGCCACAGAGAGGAGCCATCTGCTGAGACCCAGCAGCTGGGGTGGATCTCAAGGACACTATGCCAGGCGAGAGGAGCCGGTCTGTCGGAGGGGGCGGGTGGCTGGCGAGCGTGAAAGGAACTGCAGCTGTCCTGTGCAGGCCGTGGCATCATTGCCGTCATCAGCTTGTTAAGGCCTGTGAAGCATGGGGGCCTTTGGGCCACTCTGCTCAGCTAGCAGGAGCATTTTGTGCAGGAACTCTCTCTACAAAGAAGGGTTGCTGTCTCCAACCCCTGATGTCCCCCCCAAGATTCCCAAGACCCTCTGGCTCGAGGGCAGAGTGATGTTAGGGTGCAGGTTGTGCCAGAATCAACTTGGGGGTCACAGCCCCCATGGCCATTGGGCGGCCTCAGGCAAGTTACTGTTGGGAAGATAGGACAGTCCTGCCAATGAAAGGCTTTTCTGTGCCAGTATCAAAGAAAGAATGCGATGTCATCCTGCTTACGTGTGATCAGGCTTACATGCGTGTAACATAACATGAAATGGACTGGAGTCTGGACAGAGGTCCAGCAAATTCACACAGCAGTGCAGAGGAGAGACCAGGAGGCCTTCCCGTTTCTCCCAGAGAGACCAGAGGACACACCTGCGAGGGTCTCCTAAGGTAGTCTCAGGGGTGTGCGCGTGCAGCTCCCAGGGTCAGGGGCTGTGACCTCGCGCAGGAAAACCAAAAGGCTCCGCCCCCTCTCAGACCTGTTCTGTGTTCAGGGGGACGCCTAAGGAGGAGAGGGTGGGGAGGAAGCCGCCCTCTTCCTCTTTATTAACAACAGTCTTCAGCATCGCGCTGAGCTTCAGTTTCCTCTGCTGCAGAGCGGGCTGGGCTCAGCATCCTCAGGTGGTGCTGTCCAGGGGTTAGGTGGTCTGCCCAGGGTGGCCCTCTGCCACCCCACCTCCCATCTCCAGTCCGGAATCCCACACCCCACTGCATCCACCGGCCCGGCCCTGCTGACGCCCGGGCCCTGTCTGCTCCGGGCTATGGCACAGGCCACAGCTGGGTCCCCTGCCCCTCAGTCAGGACTACGTGCTGGGTCACATGGTGTCTTCCAAATGCTTCAGGGGGGCGTGGCTTCCTGGCTCATGGTGCTCTCTGATTGAGATTTCAGAGATGGAGTTCTTCCCTTGGAAATCTAGACTCCCGCAGGGATCCCTGGGCCTTCCTCTAAGAGTTCTGCCGTCAATGAAAACAAGGTTTTTGTTTGAGGACGGGATGCCATCATGTTCACGTATTGAGAAGCTGGAGCAGACATTTCCTGCAGAGGTTTTTGTAATCGCTTCTATTTCACTTGGATCCATGCGACGCTGACCTGAGGCCGGCGGGTAGCTCGGCTCCTGTCTGAGTGACTCCGCGGGGCTCAGCTGCCATGGCTGTCTTCCTGCCTTTGCTCGGGGGGAGGGGCCAGGCTCTTCCGCAAGGACCTCCTCCATGCGGCCTCATTGTGTCCACTGCCAAAGAAGCGGAGCCCAAGCCTGGGCTGTGATTAGGTGGGACAAGCCACAGAGGAGAGCCCTGCACTCACCCAGCCAGGAGCATTTTGGGAGCCACTTTGGTGTCACCAAGCCAACATACCTGCTTTCCTTTTCACTGACTTCAAAAACAACAATTATGTATGTATATGTACATCAATTTACTTTTGATATGTTTAAAGACAACACATGTCCTCTAGGAGTCCAGACAGAAAAACAACAGGCCCTTCCCCAGAAGCAGGGACTGCACCCCGCCTGGAATGGCACTGACCCACACAGCATCCTGAGGTCGCAGGCCTTCATGGAAGGCGCGTGTGTGCACATGTGTCTAGGAGTGCCCACATGGTGAGTGAGAGGGGCATGAGGCCGTGGTGTGCGGGTGTGTGTGTATGTTTAATGTTTAGTGAGTGGGAGTGTCTGTCTATAGCTGTGGTGCATGTGTGTGGGGTGTAGATGGGTTGATGGGATGTATGTAATTGTGTGGTATAAATTTGTGTAAACAGTATGTTCATGTATGTGTGCCTATTAGGGTTCTCAAGAGAAACAGAATAGGATGTGTGTGGCATGTATGTGTGGGTGTGGGTGCATTGGATAAGTAGGTGTATGTGGGAATGAGTGTAGGTGCACATGTGTGTGCAGGACTGTATGAACGTGCATCTGAGTGGTGTATGAGTGTGGTGTTTGCTCGTACATACATGAGATTGTCTGAGTGTATATATATATGCACAAGCATACGTGTGCCCAAGTGGGTGTGTGTGCAGAGGGTGGTGTATGAGGGTTTGCAGGGTGTGTTCATGTGACTGAGTGTGGTGTGTGTGTGTGTGCCCATGACTGAGTGTGGTGTGTGTGTGTGTGTGCGTGCGTGTGTGTGGGGCTACTGTGGTTGCATTTCTTGTGGTGGCTGATGCAGGGAATGGGCAATCCCAGCTGCCTGGAACCAGCCCTCCTCTCCGTCCTGCCCCTGAAACAGCAGAGTGCCCTTGGCCAGGAGACTTCAACTCTCTGTCCTCCGCTTCTTCACGGCTCCGCTGGTTCCATGCCAAGGGTGGAGAGGATTCAGTGAACTGCTGTCTGTGGGGTTTTATTTTCTGTATCTGGCATGCAGCAAGCACTTGGTGATGGCAGTTTTGTGTTTTTGTTCACATTAGTAGGTTTGAGGTAGGAAGCTGCCGGGGTTAGTCCATGAGAAGCAGGGAAGGAAATGATATTTATTGAGCACCCACTGTGTGCTGGGTTCTGTGCTTACTCTTGTTGAAGAACTTAAAGATGGTGACAATAGTGGAGCTGATGCAGAGAAAGCTGTAAATGATGGGGCTGGTGATGTCACTGTGCCGATCGTCACTGTGGCCTCAGGGGTGGACATTCTGGGGGCTTCTTGTGAGGGGGCACTTCAGTTCATCAGTGGGTGTGGAGGGGGTGGTAGAGGTCCTCAAAGCCTTCTCGTCAGCAGGGCACCATCTTTCAGAGAGGAAGACTGAGGCGGTGCCATGGGAAAGAGTGGGGATCCTGGGTCGTGGGCTCAGCGCTTCCACGTTGTGCGGTTTCCCCAGGCGCCTGCTCTCCCGCCGATTGGCACTGACGCCCAGAAGCCCTGCCCCTGCCCCCCACTCACAGATGTCTTGGTGGTGGAAACTCATATTATGTTATATTTAGAACTTAATAAAGTAAAGAACGATTTTTGTACATATACCCATCCTGTGTGCAGGGAAAATCTTCACCAGATATCCGCAAGTGGCTAGAACATAGTGGTGGCTTTGCTGAATGGTTAGAAGGAGCCTGCAGTGTCCAGGTCCAGGTATCTGAGTGGTATGCCTGTGGCTTTAAGACCGGGTGGGTGTATCGGCTCGAATTGCCCAAATGAAGAACCACAGACTGGGCAGCTTAAGCAGCAGAAGTTTATTTCTCACAGTTCTGAAGGCTGGACGCCCAGAGGAGGCTGCTGGCCAACTCAGGTCCTGCTGTGAGCCCTCTTCCCGGCTCGCCGAGGGCTCTTCTCACTGTGTCCTCGCTCAGGGTGAGATCCCTCAGCCTCTTCTTATATGGGCCCGGATCTCAGCATGCGGGCTCCACTCTTAGGACTTAATTACCTCCCAGAGGCCTCACCTCCTAACACCAACTTATTTGAGGTTACAGCTTCAGCATATGAATTTCAAAAAGACATGATGGCAGCGGGGGAAGTGGGTCAGTCAGCCCACGTGCAGTATTTGCCGTGGAAGGGTCCTTCTCTCCGCCTCGCCAGAATCGTCTGTCCGGAGCTCCAGTACCCTGATGTCCCAACCTTCCCCTCTCTCCCACTCCCCCGAATACTAAAATTAACACTCTCCTACAGACCAAACCTTCCTGGCCACAGCTTGAGCTCAGGCTTCCATGTGCTCACCTGCCCTCCTGCAAAGCTTTAGTTCTTCAGTTCAGCTCAGGGTCACAAGCGCCTGAGGCTGGGAGTGCTTAGGGCTGGGATTCTCAGCTTGTGGGGAATGATGCATTAATGGGTCAGGAGTCAACCAACACAGCTTTTAAAGAAAGAAAACAGAATAGAAAAATCAGCGTGCATCCCTGAAGCAGTAGCTCTTATTTGGTGGGGTTTTTGTCCCCTCTGCCGCGCTCTGGAGTAAATGTGTCTGCACAGGTGTGCGGGCTGGGTCAGGATTTCTAAGTCACTGTGGAAAAGAAGTTTGAAAGCTGCTGCTTTAGGGGATGCTGAGAATAAAAGGATTCCCTTTCCGTTTTTGAGTTGCCTCTAGACAAGGCACAGAGACAGGATATTTGAGGTAAGAATGCCCTCTAGGATCATCTTTGCTGAACATCTCTTTTTGTAGCTCTGGCAAATGAGTCCAAGAGGAACACAGAGTTTCCCCAGGCCATCCCCCAGGCTTCTGCCTCAGGCCTCCCCAAGGCCTCCTCCTGGGGATGTAGGAAGGAATCCTTGTAAGAAGCAGACAGAATCATGTCAGTGAAAATGGACCTCCTGAATTGTTCTCTTCCATGAAAATAATGAGAGAGCTGGAAAAAATTAGCAGGACCAACTTTTTCAGAACTCTGGGGAATTGACCAAAGGCTAGCAACAATTCTAGGATCTTTTTTCAAGAAAATAACTAGTCTTGGTAAGAAGAACAAACTTCATAGCATTTAACTTACCCTGTTTTCCATCCTCCTTTCTCCAGTTTTGTGGTAGCCTTGAAAATAAACAATTCACAATCATGCTGGCCAGCAGCTGGGTGGCCACTGGGGGGAAGGGGGGATGGGAATGGAGCAGGAGCTACTGCAAAGCCTCCTTACCAGAGAATGTCAACACATGGCCAGTCTGATGGTTCTTAAAAGACCCCCTTTGCAAGGCTGTTTTTTTTTTTAACCTTACTTGGAGTTCTCCTGGCACAAAAAGTCTTTTCCCCAGGGTGTTTCTCAAAAACATTTATAGAGAAATGTTCTGCTTCATGGCAACCTGAGGCATGGGGAAACAAGAGGGTACAGCTCAGAAAAACAATAGGATAGCCAGAAAGCATGAAAAGAAAAGCTGGGGAATAAGATGTCCTTAGGATAAGAATCTAGAAGGTCACATGCATGCCCTATGCTTGCTTGGGAAAGACTGGAGAAGACCCTAAGCACTCACCTTGGGCTGACCTTGAGGCTAGGAAGTAAAATCTAGGGCAGAGCTATCAACTGTCTGGCTGAGTATGGAAGGAGCACCCAGCACACACAAGAGGAGACTGGATGACATACCATTTCCAGGCACTTAGGGAACATCTGTCCAATCATTAGCTGAATGCTAAGCTCTAGGAGAAGACATTTCATTGGTCACATATGATCAAGCATAGACTTTACAGAATTTGTTTGTCAAAGTCATGAGGCAAAACAATTAAAAAAAACAGTGGACAAGGGCAATAGCAAACTGTGGTGAGGGAGAGAATCTGATTTGCAGAGTTAGCACATTATATGATTTTTTAAATGTCCAGTTTTCAAAAAAAAAAATCAACCTGAAAAAGAAAGATATTGACTTCACCACCACCAGCAGAATCCACATTCTTCTCAAGCTCACATGGAACACTCACCAAGATAGATCACATTCTGGGCCATAAAACACATCTTAACAAATTTAAAAGAATGGATACCATACAACATCTGTGCTCAGACTACAATGGTATTAAACTAGAAATCAATAACAGAAAGATAGCTGGATAATCACAAAATCCTTGGAGATTAAACAACATAATTCCAGATAACACATGGGTCAAAGGAGAAATCTCAAGATAAATTAAAAAATATTTTGAACTAAATAAGATGAAAACACAGTTTATCAATATTTGTAGGATGCGGTAAGGACAGTGCATAGAGAGAAATTCATGACATTGAATACATATGGAAGAAAGAGGAATGATCTAAAATCAGTCATCTAAGCATTCTCCTTTGGAAACTAGAAAAAAAACTGAAAAAAAAACCCCAGATTAATTCTGAAGTAAGCAAAAGAAAAGAAATAATAAAAATTTGAGCAGAAATCAGTGAAACTGAAAACAAGAAATCAATAAAGAATATCAATGAAACCAAATATTTGATCTTTAAAAAGATCAATCGAATCAATAAGCCTTTGGCCAGGCTAACTAAAAAAAAGAATAAGGGGATAGCAGTTACTGTCAGAAATGAAAATGGAGACATAATCATAGATTCCATGGAAGACATTAAAAGGATAATAAAGGAATACTATGAGCAATCCTATGTCCACACATTTGATGACCTAGATGAAATGGACTTATTCCTCGAAAGACACAATCTGCCAAAATTTACACAAGAGATATAAAATATAGACAGGCCTATATCTATTAACAAAATTGAACTGATAACTAATAACCTTCCAAACCACACACAGATGGTTTCACTGGTGAATTCTGCCGAACATTTAAGAAATAAATTACAGCAATTTTATACAGTCTCTTCCAAAATATAGGAATGGAGGGAATACTTCCTAACTCATTTTGTGAGGCCAGCATTACCCTGATACCCAAACCAGACAAAGGTAAACCAGACAAGAAAATTATAGAGCAATATCTCTCATGAACACAGATGCAATCATTCTATACAAAATAATAGCAAATAAAACCCAATAATATATAAAAAGAATTATACACCAGGACCAAGCGGAAACTCAGGTATACAAAGCTGGTTCAGCATTTAAACCTCAACAAGTGTAATCCGTCACACAACAAGTTAAATCAGAAAAATCATAATCCTATCAACATTTGCAGGAAATGCACTGGACAAAATTTAACACCAATTCATGACAAAAACTCTCGATAAACTAGGAAGAAAGTGGCATTGCCTCAATTTGAGAAAGAATATCTACAAAAAACCCTATAGCCAATGTCATACTTTATGGTGAGAAACTAGAAGCTTTCCCATTAAGATCAGGAACAAGCCATGGATGTCCCCTCTCACCATTGCTTTTCAACATTGTGCTAGAAGCCCTAGCTAATGCAGTAAGACAAGAAAAGGAAAGATGGCATATAGATTGGAAAGGAATAAATAAAACTGTCTTTGTTCACAGATGATAGGATTATCTATGCATAAAATCAAAGGATTGTTAAAAAATTCCTTGAATTAACAAGTGATTATAGCAAGGATGTAGGATACAGTGTTAATATAAAAAAGCCAATTGTTTTCCTGTATACCAGCAATGAATAAATGGAATGTGAAATAAAAGAAATTCAATACAATTTATATCAGCACTACAAAAATGAAATCGTTGGGTACAAATCTATAAAATATGTACAAGATCTATATGATGAAAACTAAAAAATGCTGATGAAAAAAATCAAAAAATAACGAAATAAATGGAGAGATATTCCATGTTCATGGATGAGAAAACTCAGTATTGTCAATGTCAGTTTCCCAACTTGATCTATAGATTCAGTGAAATTTCAATAAAAATCCCAGCGAGTTATTTTGTGGATTTAGGTAAACTAATGCTAAAGTTTATCTAGACTGGTGAAAGACCCAGAATAGCTATCTTTTGGGGTTGCTATAACAAAATACTACAGCCTGGGTATCTTATAAATAACACTTTTGTTTCTCATAGCTGTGAAGGCTAGAAGTACAAGAGCAGGGTGCTGGCATGGTCTAGTGAGGGCCTTTTTCTGGATCTCTGACTTCTGGTTGAGTTTTCACATGGCAGAAAGGGCTAGAGAGTTCTGTGGGGTCTCTTTTATAAGCGCACTACACTCATTTGTATTGCTCCAGTTTCATGACTTACCTCTCAAGGCCCCATCTTCTAACACCATCACATGAGGCATTAGGATTCCAACATGTGAATTTTGGAGAGAAACAAACATTCAGACCATACCAATAACTGACACAATATTGAAGAGCAAAATTGGAGAACTGACACTACTTGACTTCAAGATTTGCTATAAAGCTACAGTAAATTAACTCAGAATGAATCCAGATCTAAATGTAAAAGTCAAAACTACAAAACTCTTAAAAAATAACAGGATAAAATTTAATGACCTTGGGTTTATAAATGACTTTTTAGATACAACACCAACGGTACAATCTATGAAAGAAAAAATTGATTATTTGGACTTCATTAAAAAAAAAAACAGATGACTTCTGCTCTGTGAAAGATGCAAGAGAATGGAAAGACAAACCATAGGCTGGGAAAAAACATTTCCCAAATATCTGATAAAGAGCAGTTATCCAAAATATATAAAGAACTCTTAAAACTCAACAATAAGGAACCAAACAACCCAATTAAAAAATAGTTCAAAAATCTTAACACATCTCACCAAAGAAGATATACAGATGGAAAGTAGCAAAAAAAAAAAAAAAAGGTGCTCCACATTATACGGTCAACAGGGAAATGCAAATTAAAACAACAATAAAATATCACTACATACCTATTAGAATGGCCAAAATCCAGAAAAATGACAACACTGAATGCCAGCAAGGATGTACAACATCAGGAACTCTCATTAATTGCTGGTGGGAGGGAAAAATGTTACAGTCTGGTGGTTTCTTACAAAGCTGAACATAGTCAAATGATCCAGCAATTATGCACCCAGATGTTTATAGCAGCTTTATTCATAATTGCCAAAACCTGTAAGCAATCAAGATGTTCTTTGGTAGGTGAGTGAATAAATAAACTGTGGTACATGCAGACAATGGAATAGTATTCAGTGCTGAAAAGAAATGAGCTGTCAAGCCATGAAAAGACATGGCTTTATTATTAAGTGAAAGAAGTAAATCTGAAAAAACTAAATACTGTATGATTCCAATTATTTGACATTCTGGAAAAGACAAAACTTTAAAGACAATAAAAAGATCAGTGGTTGCCAGGGGTTAGGGAGGAAGGAGGGCTGAATAGGTGGAGCATAGGCCTGTATCTAATTAAAAAGACAACTGCATATAATAATCATTATAAATCTATGTTGATGGGTATACAACTATATTAATGTAATTTTTATGATAATGATACCATGAAGGAATGGGGAGGAAATGGAATATAGAGGGGAAAAACTTTTGTATGTCATTGAAATTAGTATTAATCTGAACTAAATTGTTATAAAGATGTTAATTGTAATCCCAAAGCAAAAACTAACAACCCAAAAGTATAGATTAAAAGAAACAAGGGAATTAAAATTGTATACTGGAAAATATCTAGTTAACACAAAAGAAGGTAGTAATGGAGGAACAGAGGCACAGAATAAAGCATAACATACAGAAAGCAAATAGCAAAATGGCAGACATAAATCCTACTTTATCAGTAATTACATTAAATATAAATGGATTTAACATTCCAACTGAAAGGCATGCATTGAAAGAATGGACTGAAAAACATGGTGCAGTTATTTTCAATCTGTAAGAGACAAACTTAAGGTTTAAAAAATTCAGATAGATTGAAAGCACAAGGCTGGGTTAAATATATGCTATGCAATCAAAAAAGAGTTGCTATACTTACATTAATCAAAATAGACTCTAAGACAAAAATTGTTACTAGAGACAGTTTTGTAATGATAAAGCATCAATCCACTAAGAAGATAACACAGTCATAAACATATGTACAACAAACATGCAATGATTAATTAACAATTTGGGAACTGGCAGCTGAAGACTTTAATACCCCATTTTCAATAATGGTTAGAACAACTAGACAGAACAAGGAGATAAAAAACTTGAACAACAGTATGAACTGGCTAGACCTAGTGGACATCTGTGGCACAGTCCACCAACAACATGAGAATACGCATTCTTCTCAAATGCATGTGAAATGTGCTCTGGGATAGGAAAACATGTATTAGACCATAAAACAAGCCTAAGTAAATTTAAAAGAATTTAAATCACACAAAGCATGTGCTTGGACTGCAGTGGGATGAAATTAGAAATCAGTGACAGAGGAAATTTGAGAAATTCATAAATATGTGGAAATCAAATGATACCCTTCTAATTAACCAATGGATCAAAGAAGAAATGGCAAGGAAAAATTAGAAAACACCTTGAGGTGAAGGAAAGTGAAAACACAAGATACCGAAACTCATGGGATGCAGTTAAAGCGGGGCCCAGATGAAATTTATGGCTGTCAATGCTGATATTAAAAAATTAAGAACAATCTCAAATCAATAACCTAACCTTCCATGTTAAGAAACTAGAAAAGAAAAATAACACAAACCCAAAAGCAAATGTAAGGAAATAAATAATAAAAATTAGATCTGAAATTAATAAAATAGAGAATAGAATAATAGAAAAAAATCAGTGGAACCAAAAGTTTTTTGTTTTAATCAACAAAATTGACGAACTTTTAGCTGGACTGATCAAGAAAAAAAGAGAGTGGACTCAAATTGCTAAAGTCAGGAATGAAGGAGGGAAATTACCAATCTTTCAGAAAGATGATAAGGGAGTAAATAAATAATTGTATGCCTATAAATTAGATAATGTAGATGAAATGTATAAAACCTTAGAAAGACATAAAGGAAGAAATAAAACAAACTTCACTTTTCAAATAACATGATCCTTTATATACAAAATCCTAAGGAACACCTCCCACCCCCCACCCCCACACACAATTAGACCTAATCAATAGGCTCAGCAGGACACAAAATCACTGTATAAAAATAAATTATGCTTCTATACAGTATCAATTAATAAGCCAAAAATGAAATTAAGGAAACAATTACATTTGTAATAGTACCAGAAAGGATAAAATGTTTAGGAATGAATTTAACAAGAGAAGTGTAAGACTTGTACACTGAAAACTGCAAAATGTCATTGAAAGAAATTGAAGAAGTCCATAATAAGTGGAGAGATCCTGTGCTCACAGATTAGAAGAGTACAGACCATTAAGATGGCCATACTCCCTAAACTGATACAGAGACGGAACAACCTCTATCAAAATCCTTGGTGACTTTTCTCAGACATTGACAAGCTGATCCTAAAATTCATGGAAATGCGAGAGCCCAAAATAAAGCAATCTTGAAAGATAAAAATATAGTTGGAGGGCTCACACTCCCTGATTTCAAAACTTACTACAAAGCTAGGGTAATCAAGAGCATAGTGCTGGTATCAGAATAGGCATATAGATCAATAGACTAGATCTGAGAGTCTTGAAATGAACCCTTATGTGTACATTTGTGATGTTTGAGAAGAGTGCCAAGAAAATTCAAAGGTCTGAGAATAATCAGGTGTATAATTTCCTGACCTAGGTAGTGGTGTCTGAGCTAGGACCTCCCAAGTATAAGCAGTCAAAGAGAAAGTAGATGAACTGGATTTCATCAGATTACAAACTTGTGCTTCAAAGGACACTGTCAAGAAAGTGAAAAGAAATCCCACCAAACGGGAGAAAGCATTTGCAAATTACGTATCTGAGAAGTTTCCAGTGTCCAGAATATGTAAAAAACTTGTACAACTGAATAATGATACCTATAACACCCAATTTATAAATGTGCAAATGATTAGAATAGACATTTCTCCAAAGTAGACATAGAAATGGCCAACAAGCACATGAAAAGATGTTTGACATCATCAGTCATTAGGGACAGCAAATCAAAACCATACGAGGTAACACCACACACCCACAAGGGTGATTATAATAAAAAAGACATACAGTAGTTAGTTTGGGTGAGGAAGTGCAGAAATTGGAGCCCTCACACACTGCTAGTGGGAATGTAAAATGGTGCAGCCTGTCTGAAAAACACCTCCTCAAAGATTTCAACATGAATTACCATATGACTCAACAATTTCACTCCCAGGTATGCTGAAGGCAACTGAAAATATAAATTCACCAAAAACTTGTTCTCAAATGTTCAGAGCAGCATTATTCATAATAGGCCAAAGTGGAAACGACCCAAATGTCCATCAGCTGATGCCCCCACAATGTTAACACTGCCACAACGACACCCCTGAGCTCGGGACTGTGCCCTTCCTGCTCCAGGACGTGTGGCTCTTGCTTCTAGCACAAGTGAAACATCGCTCTGCTAGATCCTGCAGTCATCCAAAATACAATGCTGAGGGAGAGAGGACAGTCATGGTTCACACTGAGTGAGGACATGTTCTAAAGCAAGGTGTCTGGCTGCAAGGGCTGGAGGTCAGAGGGTGGTCCACAGGCTCTGGGACTGGGAGTTTGGGTTCTGGGCTCCTACTACCTAGCCTGCTAACCTGTAAACCTGCTCAGCCTCTCAGACCTGGGAAGTTTCAAGGGCCAGTTCTCTCTGAAGATGAGGACACAGCCCTACAGGCCAGGAAAGTCCCACCTGGCCAGCCTGGGGCTCAGCCAGCACTGGGAACATTCTGTTTCTGCAGCCAGTCCACAGATGCACTTGGGACACCCCTTCTAAGCCGGGCCTTCTGTGTCCTGAGAGGGGGAAGCAGAGAACCCAGTCTATAGCAGCTCGGGTCAGATCTGACGGGCAGAGCAGAGACATTGGAAGTCATCAGAAGTAGGGGAGGAGCTCAGAGGACCCGAAGCTCTCAGGGAACCGTTGGAAAAAGTGAGCCAGAACCATGTTATGAGGCCAAATCTCAATAGTCTGTGAAAGAAGAGACAGAAGCTATCCCAGAAATAAAGTGTGTGTGTGTGTGTGTGTGTGTGTGTGCCTATGTTAGTGCTTTCTAGGCAGAGCCAGGAGTGGGGCCCCTGAGCTTGGGTTATGACTTGCCCATGGCCAGCTGAAGCCTGGGTCCACCTGGACACCATGCCTGCAACATATGAGATGTCTGACTGGAGAGCAAGCCTCCCCATAGGATGCTGATTTCCAGGTGCTGGAAATTTCCTGGGGCCTGGGTCTGGAAGGCCCAGATATGATTTATGTGACGTGCTAATGGGTGTCAGAGGAAACCCAGATCACTGTGGGGAAGGGCTGTCAATGAGCCCAAGGAGGCAGCAGGCTGGCCACTGAGGGGTGCCAGAAACCTGGGGTTCCCGGCAGGCCTCCACCTCCACCACTCCAGGTGGCCTGGGGATCAGCTGGGCTGTCTCAAGCCAGGGCATGGGGCTGCTGTGGACACAGGGGCAGTGAGTCAGAGTCTCCAGTGTCCATGAGATGGGCCTTTCCCAGATTCCTTAGGGCCCCTGGGCTTCCTAAAATCCCAGGCAGGGTCAGGATGTGGTCAGCAGAGTAATGGCCCCATAGATGTCCGTGCCCTAATACCCAGAGCTATGACCAGGTTACCTTACATGGCACAGGGGCTCTGCTGATTGGTTAAGCTAAGGATCTTGAGGTGGTGTCCTGGATCACGTAGGTGGGCCCCAATGTCATCACAGGGTCCTCATAAGAGGGGCAAGAGAGTCAGGGTCAGAAGCATGTGATGTGTGAAAGCCGTGCCCAGCCATCACTGGCTTTGAGGATGCAGGAGAGGCCCCGGGCCAGGCAGTGCATGTGACCTCAGGAAGATGGGAAAAGCCGGGAAATGGGTTCTCCTCTTTAGGCTCCAGAAAGGACCAGCCCTGCCCACGTGCACGGTATTAGCCCACTGAGATGTGTGTCCAATTCTGACCTCCAGCACTGCAGGCAGGGTCTGCTGTCAGGCTCAGGGTGCAGTAGCCTCCTCGTGCCACATCCATGCAGGACCCGTAGGCAGGGGCGGGAATGCCGCGGGGGCACTGGGGGTGAGGCCCGAGAGAGTGGAGACTCTGCCCGCACAGCCCCATGAGGGCCTCGCTGTCCTGTCCCCAGCCACACCCGCTATCCCAGCCAGCTCTCCAGCTTCCCCTGGGGGACTGAGTGTGGCTGAGCGTGGGCTTGTCTCGGGGACAGTGGGGAGCCAGGTGGGCTCTAGAAGGCTCTTTCCAGGTGGACGTGGAAAGGGGAGGCGTGAGACGGAGACTGAGGCCAGGCGGAGGCTCGAGCCTCCCTGCCCAAGAGGGGGCGGGCTCAGTCCGCAGAGCAGTGGGATGTGTGGCTGGGGCCCAGTGCGAGCTGCTGCTCCTCCCGGGAAAGGTGACCTCAGTGGGGCTTTGGGTGAGGGAGCTGGACTCCTCCTCGGATGGCCCTGGATCCCAGCCCACGTCCCCCTGCTGCCGCACAGGCTCCAGCCCCCCACTCCCCGGCCCTGCCAGGCCCTCGGCACCCCTCCTCGCTTCTTGGGAGCATGTTTCTTCTGGAGAGTTCCTTCTTGCACGTCTTGCTGGGGGAACCCTGTGCTTCCCCCTGCCCTGGGCTCCCAGATTTCATTACCTCTAATGAGCCCAGCTGAGGCCAGGCTAGGCAATTAGGAGCCCCAGGCCTTCCCGAAAACGCTCCTCAGGCCAGGCAGGCACGCAGCCCCAGACGCACCGCCCACTGCCTTGTAATGAGAGGGTGAAATCCGGGAATTAATGAGGACCGGAAAATTCATCACAGGCTGACGGGCTGTGCTGTCCCCCAGGAGGCATTCTGCGCTTTGGAGCCTCAGACCCTGCTCCAGATCTGGGGGCGGGGGGCCAGGAGGAGCAACCTGGGCTCCAGGGTCAGGCCGCAAGCACACAGGGAGCCTTCCTGGCCTGCCCTGGAGGAGGTGACCCCACGCAGAGGGGGGCAAGCTCTGGAGCTGGCAGGACAGAGCTGAGGTCAGGCCCTGCCGTGTGCTGTGTGACCTGGAGCTGGGTGCTTAGCCTCTCTGGGCTCTGTGCCCTTCATCTCTTGAAGGAAGATAATAGTCCGATGTGACTGGGATGCGGATGAGATGCGATAAGGCTCAGAGACCCCGGAGCAGACCTCTGGAGACAGGGCCCCTCCCCTGCCCAGGAGCCACGTCCGTCCACCGGGGGAGCAGGGAAGCACCCGAGGTGGTGGCCCTGGGCCCAGGGATGGTGTTGTCTCTCCCAGACTGCCTCTGAAGAGAAGGGAGGGCTGGGGAGGGGGCACACCTGTGCAAATGCCAGGGGGAGGAAAATGGGGGAAGGGGCACCCCAGGGACCCAAGCAAGAGTGTCTTGCTGTCCTTTCATGAAGTGTCTCTGAAGCTGGCCTCAGAGGCCTCCTAGGACAGGGGCTGGTCAGGAGGCCTCCTGCCCTCCGCCTCCCGCACTGCCCAGCTCCTGCCCCTCACCCATGCTGCTCCGGACACGGCCAGCAGAACTGTCACCAGGAAGCCTCTGGACAACCAGCAGAAGTGAGGAGCTGATCTGGGTCACCAGTTGGCGCCCTGGCTTCCAGAAGTTTCTGGCTAACTTCTCTACTCCTTCGAGAGGCTCAGGTCCCACCACGTCCTCCTCTCCAGGAAGCCTTTCTTGAGACCCCAGCGGGGCTAGGCCCCCCTGCCCACCCGGGTTCCTCACCTACCCCACCCACCCCCGTCCTCCCAAGCTCCCCGTGTCCCACTCAATCTCCCTGCCCCGCGGCCTGACACAGGGCACTGCACCAAAGCAGACCCAGGTCACAGGAGCAGCCAGTGAAAAGCAAGCAGTGTTCAGAGTCCTGCCTCACCCCCACTCCCTGCCCTGCTGGGGCAGCTGCGGTTTGGGCCAGGCGTCCGCTTGGCTTCTAGAAGCAGGGGTGGGCAGCCTTCAGAGGATGGGGGGGCCCCGTGTTCATTCTAACTGAGTGTGCCTGTTGGCTGCGTTGCTGTAATAATGAAATGTTTTATGGCATCAACTGTTTCTCCTTATTAGCCCAGAAAGGTCTGGGAGCTGTGCCTCTTGCCTTTCCCTGGGGAACTGGGTCTGACCTTTAGCTAGTGACGGAGGCCTGCTGCTGTCTGCAGCCACTGGCGAGGGGACGCTGCATTTGGTCTAGTCCCCGTGCTGCAGCCTTGTGCTCCTCGATTGCCTAGGGGACACCCAGCCTCAGTTTCTCCATCTCTGCAGTGAGCAGGACCCCGTGAGCTGGGCATGGGGAGGAAACTTTGAGCTCATGTTCTGGGGAGAGAGAATGAGGGCTCTGTGTTGTCGGAGAAGCCTCCTGGCCAAGGGCAGGCAGGGGCCTGCGCCCCTTACCCCAGTCTCATGCCGCCTGGTGGGGAGCCTCTTTCCTGCTTCGGGCCCCCGGGAGGCGGCTGGGGGTGGGGACCTCTTTATGGAGCACATTCTGGGGGAGGCGCTGCAGCTCACCAAAGGGGAGCTCGTCTCTTGACTGCCTGTCTCCCAGAGTTCTAATCTCTGCTCCCGAGGGGCACACACCCCTCATCGTGACCAGGTGGGACAGGTGAGACCATGGTGCCTTGAATGAGCAGACATCAGAGAAATGGAGGTCTCTGCCGGTTGGAATCGTGGGACAAGCAGGAACCGCCCCCCTCCGCACCCCGCCCCCCCCCCCCACCGCTATCCCTGCTTTTCGGGATATCCACTGCGCCAGCCACGGATCACTTGCTGAAGTGGGTGTGGTTACGATTCCCTTATGCAGATGCTCCAGCTGAGGCTCGGGGAGTGAAGCAGGCTGCCTTCCGTAGCCCTGGGATTGGAGCCCACTCCCTCTCACTTCTTCAACTTTTCTGCCCCCTTTGCTGGAAAGTGGAACTCGCAGGGAACTCGCAGGGAACTGGGGAGCACTGACCGGCAGCCCACAGTGCTGTCTACGCTGGATGTCTTGGTAAGACCAGGCCCGGAGCAGACCTGAAGGCACAGACCCAGTCCTGTCCGGGCTGCTGGCGGTGGTGGGCAGGGAGTGGGGCTCTGTGAAGGGCGGCCGGGCTCAGGAAACAGGCCTAGGTGGAAAGCTGGATGGAGCCTACCCTTCCCAAGATAAATGTGGTGATTTGTGGACGGCCAACAACATGGACGAGAGCTTAAGAAACACCCTTTGCACAAGGATCTCTTTGGAAAAAATCGACAGGAAACCAAAGCTGCCGGAGACGTGGGCTTGTCCCGCCTGCTCCTTCTGAGCTCCCTGGGCCAGTTGCTGGAGAACAACCTCCCAAGATCAACTTTAGAGGCACTTCCCGCTGCATGAAGAAGGCAGAACGCTCAAGAGGAGAGCATAAGGAGAAAAACATGGAACCTTCTTTGACTTGCCAGGTTTACACTTTGAAATGAGAAGCAAATGTTGGGAAAACATGTCAGATGTTGCAGGCTCCAAAACCAGAGAGTGGCTTGGAGAGAAATAAGTAGGGGTGATGACAGCCTGTGTGGGGCCAGCTGGGCTCCTGTCGGATGGGAGAGGGGGCTCCCAAGAAGCAGTGACACCATCAGGCCACGGCAGGGGACCCCACTGGGCCAGTGACAGTGGCCAGGCTGTTGCATGGGGATCTGTTAAGAGCTGGGGTATTTACCCCGAAGACAGGAAGACTGAGGGGTGAGGGACGGGTTTGGGTATGAGGACTGCCCTCCCATGTCTGCAGAGCTCCCAGGGATAGAAAGTTCTGGAATTAGGACTGCCTCCTTTGTGCTCAGCCCTGTGCCCATTTGAGCACAGACCTAATCAGACCTGTCTCCCATTTTCCCATGAGGAAATGAGGTTCTGGGAGCTTGCTTGCTCACTGGGCTTTTCCCTACCCCTTGCCATGGCCTGG
Source organism: Smutsia gigantea (assembly GCA_032199065.1). Lineage (NCBI taxonomy): Eukaryota > Metazoa > Chordata > Mammalia > Pholidota > Manidae > Smutsia > Smutsia gigantea. Next base: position 60,042 of record JAVSCE010006742.1, read on the forward strand.
GAGCAAGCCAAGGGCCCCACCTTCTTCCAAAAACTGCCGAGGGATTCCCACGTCCATTCCTGTGTTTCCCAAACTTGAGAGTAAATAGGAGCTGGGTTCCTGGGGTTGCTTGGCATCATCTCCTTCTTGAAGGGCCCCTCTCTGGCTCATGTTCTTTCTTTTGGTCTGTGTGTCACTAGCCTTCCACTGAGCCACTTATCCATGGGATCCACCACCTACAGAATGCCCTAGCTTAGGGCCTCCAGGGTCGGTTTTCACCTCACCGCGGGAAATGCCTCGTGTAAAGCCGGCTGGGCTGAGTGAGCTCCTGCACTGAGGGCCTCTCATCCCCCAGGGATGGGGGAGCAGTTTCAGGTGGGGCTGGGGCTAAACTCCCTGCAGCTCAGATATGTGCCATGCCCAAGCCAGTGGTATAGCTGGAAAGCAGGGCACACCTGGCTTGGCCTCACAGCTGCCGCCATCCACCCGGGCAAACTCAACCAGACCTCTTGGAGCTCCAGAGGTCACGTGCATCAGAAGGGCTCCCACGTCCCACTGGGGGTTGTGAGGATACAGGCGCCGGTCTCCATGGCCACGGGCCCTCTGCTCCTCCGTGCCTGCTGGGGCTCGCCCGCCCCCATGGCTTTGGCTGGCCCCCTGATTGGCACTCCGGGCCTGCCCTCACCAGGCAACTGTGATTGTTCCCGCCTGCTTTGGACACCTGGGGCGCTGTGGCAGCCGATGCCACACTGACTGTCACGGCTCCGTGGCGGGGGGCCGGGTGCACGGAGGGAACATGATGGCATGGTGGAGGCTGTTCTGTAACCAGCGCCCAGCAGGCCGCGTGGCCCAGCGCTGGTGACCACTCATTACACCTGCCAGAGTCCCGGCCGTCCTAATGAGCCTCTCAGGGCTTCTTGCGCTATGCCAAGTGTTTTCTTCTGCTTCGCTGGAGTTGGAATAAAAGAAACATGTACGTGTCTAGTGCAAGATGAAAACGAGTTCAGATAAACTGGGCTTTCTAAGGTGTAGACTGCCACGGTTGAATGGATAAGAACAGACAGGTAGACCAATTAGCTTACCGGCGAGTCTCAGTTATCAGGATAGGAATCCAGGCCCATGTGACCCCGAACCTTCCCACTGCCCCCCACAGCCTTCCTTGAGACTGGAAGTTTCTTTGAGGTGCCACAGAGGCCTCTGGAAACCTGACAGAAGCTGTGGACCCTGTCCCCACACATATGCTTGGCCAGCAGAGGGGGTTTGTGGACATGTGGCCCTGGGCATTTAGGAGAAACCTGGGCTGGGCAGAGATTTTGCTGGAGCATTCAGGTTTCTCCACGGAATTGTCTGGAATGGGGAGGGATTGGTCCTGGTGCACTCGGCATCTCAGCACAGGCACGGGGAGGCTGCAGTGACAAGGGGTGCAGCCACTCTTCACCCCCATCACTTCCTTGTAAGAACTGACCTCTCCCTGGGCCACTGCTAGGGAGGCCCCTGTTTAGTGACGTCCTTCAGCAGCACATGTCAGTGGTGGCCGTCCTCTCTTGCTTTGATGCTGAGGCCTTGAAGCCTAAGACCACATGAAGAGCCTTCCGAAGGTTCCCGTGTTGAGTGTCTGCAGCCAACCACCAGCTGCCTGGCAGCTCTGACTCCTTGATTCCAGCCCCTCCCTGCAGCACTGCAGGGAGCCCATCACTGTGCTGTACTTAGGACTCCCATCTTGCTGGTGAGGAAACCAAGCCACGGAGAGATTAAGTACTTTTCTGAAGTTGGTGGGTAGAAAATGGCTGAGCTGAATCTGAAGCATGATCAATGGCAGATCAGAGCATCTGCCCTGCACAGTGCTGTTCCCAAGCTGCCAACGCATGCCTGGGAAAGCCTGGTGCCCAGAGCAGGGGCAGGCGCGGGTCGGAGGGCGAGCTCAGCCACTGTGAGCCCTCACCCCCTGCACTCACACACTGTTTCTGGGGGGCCCACAGGATGCGCTCAGGAAGCCGTCTGCTTCCTACCACAAGCTGTGTGCATGCCTGGCCATGCCGTCCACTGCTTGCGTCTCCCAGACCTGAGGGGCAGGCTGGGTCTGGCAGGGGCTCAGAGTCCCATGGTTTCCCCAAAGCCACCTCCGGCCAATCTAGCCCTCAACACGAGTCCTGTACCACAACCTCAGCCAAGAGGAGCCTTTTGGGACCCCCCCCACATCTCACAAAAAGCCCTGACCTTGTCCCATCCTTTTTCCCATGTTCAAGCCAGAGGCCACAGAGGCCGAGCCAGAGGCCAGCTGATAGCCAAGCCGGGCCCTCTCCTGACCTTGGACCTTTTCTGAAAGGCTCTGGGGGATGGGCTTCCAGCCCCGTCTTTGAGAACAGCAGGGACGTGCACAGAGCAGGACCCGGTCCCCAGGCTGGGCCCTCCCTGCACCTGGCTCTCAGGACCCCTGGGTAAATCAGAGGGATCTTTGTGTTCCCAAACACAAGTGAACACAGGTCTTCCAGAAACGAGGTGACAACAATTCCCCCTGAGGCCTCTGAGGGGAGGGACTGCTGGAGCAGAGACGCAGAGCGGGTGGGGGCTCCCACAGAAGGGGAGACAGTGTGTGCGGTGGGCTGGGGGTGAAGGTGGAAGCCAGCTGCAGCTGCTCCTGGCAGACCAGTGGGTCCAGCAGAGGGTGTGGGGCTCTGGGGGTCACAAGGAGCCTCGTGGTTTTAGAGGAGGGGTGCATGATCCACTGTGTGCTTCTCAGGTGATTCCTGCAGCATGTGGAGTTTGGACAGAAGGCAAAAGTGGAGGGAAAGAGGGCAGGAGGAAGGGAGTCACCCATCATAATCAGTTTGGTAAAAACCTTTTGGACAAGAGCCTCTTATTCTTGAGTCGTCTGACGCTCTCATCCACCCACCTAACCAGGCTTCCTCCCATCCTGTCACCCATCCATCTCTCCAACCAACCATGCATGCAGCCACCCATCCATCATCACCCACTTGTCCACCTATCCAACACCAGGGTGAACACCAAGTGGTTCTGGCTCAGGCCTAGCTTCCTGGAGGCCCCACTACGGTTGCCGATATCTGCCTTGGCAGCAATTTCCCCATCTGAAGGGCATGGCCAAATTGAGCTCCCTGAAATTCCAAGAGCCCACAGCACTGAGTTCCACTGGGCAGCGGCTGTGTTGAACTTATAAACGGCAGTGTGCAGCTGGGTGCTACAGGCCATCGGCTTCTCTCTGCAGAACAGAGGCCAGAAGCAACCAGAACTCATACATCTAGGCTCACTGCAGGCTATGCTTTCCCAGGCAACCCGTCCGCTCTATCTCCAGGAGAAAGGTGAATGAGGCCCCAGCGTGGGAGTGAACCAGGCTGACAGGAGACAGCCAGGGCATTCCTCCAGCAGCTGCCACGGAGGGAAGACCCCAGTGCAAGGAGGACTTGGGCAGGATCTACCTTTGTTTCTGACACCCAGTGCCTCCTGCTTCAGAAACCAGCCGGGGATGGTCAGTACTTCCATGCAGCCCTCTGCACAGGAGCAACTACTGTGTGTGCCCAGGGTGCCGAGACTTGATGAGAGGAGCCTGGGTGTCAGCTGGCAGCTGCATCCGATACAGGTCAGCACAGGCTGTTGGGTGTTGGGGGTGAGAACTCACTTCTCACTCCTTAGCGACTTGCATGTGATAAGCGCTGGGATCTGCCTGCCTGTTAGCCAAGAAATGGAGCCCTCCTGGTGGATGGCGCTGGCTTCAGGAGAGGTGCATCCTGCAGTGGGTGGGGGGGAAGCATTCCACTTTTCATTATAGTTCATTAAGACCGGACGTAGGGATGTTTGCGGCAGCTGAAAGCTGAGTGGTTTATAATAACAGATGACAAACTAAGGCAAGCCATTTTTAGATGACATCCTAGTAAAGTTGTGTCCCAGACCCCGGGACTGGCTTGTCTGACTGACTCTCTGGAGCCTTCTTGGGGAAGAAGCACAGAGCGCTCTGGGGTCCCCTGGATGTTCTGTTCTTTACCATGGTTCCCAGAGCCCTGGACGGGAGAGGGAGCTGGGGGCACTGCCCTGCGGCTGCAGGAAGCTACTGCAGTTGCCTGGCTGGTCCCTCTTAGTGAATGGATGGCCACTTGAGTGGAAAACCTGGAAGGGGCATCTCCCATTCCCTCAAGACCCAGCTCAAACACCATCTCCTGAAGGAAACGTCTGCATCCCCTTCTGGCCTCCCTCACCCCGTTTCCAGATCCCAGGGGCCTTCTCTTTGCCCCTCTCAAGTGAGTCAACACCTGGGCAGGAACTGGCATCCACCCACTCTTGGCGTCCGATGGCACCAGGCCCAGGAGTTGTTCAGGACAGCGCAACGCCTCAAGGCCTTAGAACCAGGTGTAAGTCTCAAATAGGAATCCCACAAGGTCCACATGGCAAAGCTCCTGGGGGTTTCCAACCAAATTCCAAAAGAGACTTTCCAACAAACGGCCTGAAAACATCTGAGCCAAAAACAGGGGTCCTGGGACCCTGCCTGGGTTCACCGAGAATCAACCCTGTTTTGGGCTTTGATTTGCTAAACTGGTCATTGGTGGATGAGCCATCACACATCGTCTCCGGCTTTTACTGATGGATTTAGCTGACAGTCTGTTGGTTGGGTAGCCATAGGAACAAGATGGAGACATCAGGTCTTTCCATAAAATCACAGCAACTGTAGACCCATGACTGTCCAGGAACACAGCATGGACCTTGGACAGAGGTCCAGCCACCAGGCCCACCCTTCCCTGCCCAGTGGCTTCCTCATCACTTGTAGGGAAATGGAAGACAGCACCCAGAGCTGGGAGGGAAACTCACTTCATGGGTGATTGGCTAGCTGTGCACCATGGAGGGGTGGCCTTATCTGGTCTAAATCTGCATTAATTAAACTGGAATCTGCATTTTGAGGGGTGAGCATTGCCCTGACACTGCCTGAGATGAAGGAAGAGTTGGGAAAGAAGAGTCCCATTTCCAGGTGACTTGGTATGACCCAATGCCCAGGGTGGACATCCCTGTAGGAGCTGCCCACCCACAGACCACCCTGCTCTAGGGGACTGAATCACATCCTACTTAGTAGCTTGAGGATGGTTTTGCTTTGCAGTTAATTAATCTTTTATAAGGTTATTTTAATAAAACAAAAACAAAAACAGCAAACTAGGTGACCACACAGCAGTGTTGTTTTCAAGGAGAGGCTGGCCAGAGATGATAGAATCCCTCTCAGGTTTTGCTGTGACACCCACTAAGGTTCTAGGTTTTTCTGAAGTGTCTCCAGTGGACTTGCTTCCATAATGTATTCATCCAAACTTGCCAAAACTGGGGTCTGTCTGCTTTCTGCCATGGAAGCTGCCAGCGTCTTGAGGCTCATTTTGGCAAGTCTGAGAAGAGGTAGAAATTTGGGAGGGGGAAGGCAGATTCTGAAGCCAGGTTGTGTTCAGGGCCTGGGAGGCTGGAGACTCACTAAGGTAGGCTCTCGGGCTTGCTGAGGGTCCCAGGCTTGTCTTGGCAATAGGTCCCTTGCATCTCAACAGCAGCAAACTCTATCCATCCTCATCCCATCCCCATGGCGGCTTCAGGCTGTAGACAGTGTTGGCTCCATGTTAGGGGGCAAGAAACTGAAGCCTAGGGAAGTCAGGTGGTTTTCAAAGGCTAAGCTTAGCAGAGAGGATGTTGTCAGGGCTGATCAGACCTTCCCGCCTCCATCTCTGCTACTTTCACTGCACCCTGTTGCCTCCTGGGCCATATTCTGTGGCTATACATCTTTCCATTAGCACACTTAGGAAGAAAATTCAAAACAAGGAGTACCACTTCTGGGAACAAGCCTCTACCTTCCTCTTCCAACCCATTGTGTTCTAGAATCCCTCCCTGACTGGGGGCCTTCCCCTAGTACCCAGATCACCCCCTGGCACCTCAGCTGCTTGATCCCGCCTTTCTTACAACTCACAATATACTGGAACCTTTTCCCAGTCCCACTTCAGCTGGCTCCTCATCAAGTCTTCTCTCCCCATGTTTCCCAGTCCTTGACCTGTAGACCAAAAGGGCTGTGGAAAGACCCATAGGATAGAGGTCAAGAAATCTGAGATCTAGAACTTTCCAAAAGCATTACCTTTAGCAATAAAAATAAATACAGGTTTGGGGATGGTTTCAAAGAAAGCTGTAGTGTTCCAAAGCAGGACACAGCCTTTGAAAGCCCAGGTCATCCTCTTACCTGCTGGGTCATGCTGCCCATGGCATATTGCGCCTCTGAGACTTTATCTTTCCATATAAAATTGATGAAGTTTGAGCAAGAGAATGTGATACTGTACTGAGTGGCTTGGTACATTATCAATATGAGAACTTGCTCTTCCCTTAAGACAAGCAATCAGGACTCAAAACTTTCATCAGTCTATCCACCCATCCACCCACCCATCCATCATCCATCCACTCATCCATCCTCCCATCCATCCATCCATCCATCCATCCATCCTACCATCTGTCCATCCATCCATCCACCCATCTATCCATCCATCCACCCATCCATCATCCATCCATCCATCCATCCACCCATCCATCCATCCATCCATCCATCCATCCATCCTCCCATCCATCCATCCATCCTACCATCTGTCCATCCATCCATCACCCATCCATCCATCCATCCGTCCATCTGTCCATCCATCCTACCATCTGTCCATCCATCCATCACCCATCCATCCATCCATCCATCCATCCATCCATCCATCCTCCCATCCATCCATCCATCCTACCATCTGTCCATCCATCCATCCATCCACCCATCCATCCATCCACCCATCCATCCTCCCATCCATCCATCCATCCTACCATCTGTCCATCCATCCATCACCCATCCATCCATCCATCCGTCCATCTGTCCATCCATCCTACCATCTGTCCATCCATCCATCACCCATCCATCCATCCATCCATCCATCCATCCTCCCATCCATCCATCCATCCTCCCATCCATCCATCCATCCATCCATCCACCCATCCATCCATCCATCCATCCATCCATCCATCCATCCATCCTCCCATCCATCCATCCATCCTACCATCTGTCCATCCATCCATCACCCATCCATCCATCCATCCATCCATCCGTCCATCTGTCCATCCTCCATCCATCTGATCCTTGGCCCTGGACATAGATCTCAATTTCTATAGTCTGAGCCCAGTGCTGTTAAAACTGACCACAACTGCTTCTCAAATTCAACTCTCTCCTCCAAAACTGAGACCTTTTCTAAAGACCCCTTAGAAAGACTTTCCATGAAGGCTTCATACTGGGCTTCAAACCATGGTTTGTTCCTTCTCTCTCCTCCCTGCCATTCCTAGCTTGCACACCCAGATTTCTGAGTATGTTGAATTACAGGCCAAAAGGTGGAAACCTAGTGGTTATCCCTTTCTAAACTTTGGTTCCCAAGACAAAACCGAACAAAGAAAACCCACCGTTGTTTGGCCCCGTCCCAGCTGCAAACAGTCTGGACCCTGGAGAGCTGGGTCTCAGAGGCTTGCTTGCTGGGCACCACCTCTTACTGAGGAGGACAAAGTTAAGTTGAGAAATGTACAAAACAACCCAAGATGAGTTGAGAGTGTTTCTTTTTCCTTTTCTTTATTTTGGTGGCATCCAAGACTGAGGTTCTTTTCAATATGTAAGGCTTTTCAAAAAATGATTAAAATGCACCAGCTTATTAAATAGAGCTGTTTCAGACTTAATTTAGCAAACTGTAACATTTTTATCATTTTTATAAAGCCCTTTTTAATGAAAACCGTCTTGCAAGGAGACCAAATATCAAGGCTGAAATCATGTTTTCTCTGTATTTGTTATCCCTGAAGATGTTGTTTCCAGATTTTACAGAAATAATAAATTTCATTTAGAAGTTTGGGCCTCCGCAGCAGTGCCACACATCTGTGAATTTTCCAATTTACAGCACAAGAAGTTAATCCCGCTGTAATTTTTCACCCTTGCCAACTCCCCACCACAATTTCATACCCCCCTTGCCTCTTTATAAATGTAGTCTTGTAGCAACATTGGACCCAATATGTTTATTTGACATGAACCTAAGAAATGTTGCTCTAATAAGCATAAACATATTTTCTCAGCGACAAAACGTTTTCATGCTGTCGCTCCTGATTTCACAGGTCACTGCTTGCTGCCACTTCCCAGAAGCAGTCTCCCGGATCTGGGGTGTTAGGCGGGAGGTGCCCAAGCTGGATTTGCACCACACAGGGTGGAATCCGTTTGGGAGCTGTTTCTGCCTGTCCAGCGTGCAGGCCTGTCCCGGATACCTCCTCAGGGACACCTCATTAGCAGAGGTGAGACTCCCAGACCCAGAAATCAAGGCTGAGAAAAAGCTACCACAACCCTCCCTTGAAGACCACTTCTCAGGTCTGAGATCCTTGCTTGGCTTGGTGGTGGCTGCCCGATGACCACAGGCCCTGCTCCTGGAAGCAGAGGCGGCTGGAGCTTGGGGGGCCCTGTGAGGTAGGCCAGGCCCTGAGGCCCCAGCCAGTGAGGAAGTGGCTGGCACATGTCCAGTTGGAATTAAGCCTGACTGAGCCACGGTCCTGGAAGGGGCTTCCTCACCTGGTTTGGCTGCTCTGGCTGCTGAAGTCAGGTGGGGCCACGAGGACAGGTAGCTCCTTCCAGGCTCCTCCTGGGCATCTTGTTGACTCAGGCTCCCTGGAGAGAAGAGGATCAGCTGAGGGTGAGGGAGCCCACAGCCTAGGGAGGGCGCCAGTCCGCCTGGTCCGGCACAGCGCTCATCCCCACGACAGGCAGTCAAGGGATGGTTCCCGTTGAGCCATGCAGCTTTGACTGGAGTCTGAGAGAAGCGTCTCGTTCCCCTGCTCTGAGGCGTGCATGGGAAGGTGCGCGGTGACCAGGGCCGTTGGGAGGCCGGTCCCCGCTCCGGCCCCTCTCCAGGCGCGGCTGGGCCAGGGATGGGCTCGCAGCTCACACTCATCAGCCACAGCAGGGCCAGTGTTCTCTGTTCGCTTTGAGGGCCGAGCCTTTATCAAGGGGTAGAGGTACGGTCACCAACCGCCCCCACTGGCCTGGCATGGAGGGGTTTCTTGGGATGGGGCTGCTGGAGCTCACACCGAGGGAAGTCCCGGGTGCCCTGGGAGGCGGGTCGTGTTTATGTCACCTCCTTGGGGGGCAATCACCTTCTGCTGGGGCCCAAGTTGAACAGGTCTCTCCTCCACCACGTTGCCGGGGTGCGGCCACCAGAGTATCTCCTGGGCAGCACCAGCAAGTGTCCTCCAAGCTGCTCCCAAGTGCTGGGGGATCTTTCCCCCCCGCAAGTTAGGTATGCTCACTCCTTCCTCCACACCAGGGGGCTAATGCCCAGGGACCTGGTTCCATGGGCAACTGGCATTCCCAAGAGGCCACCCAGCTCATGTGATGTGGGAAGAGACAGCAGCTGGAGGGGGGCAAGACTGCCCAAGGTCACTCAGGGAATTAATGACACAGCGGGCACTGGACAGACCCCAGGCCTCTGCTCTCCCAGCCCTGGCTTTTCCCACCCATCCCAGGCGCGGGCCTGGCCCAGCAGACTTCCCCACACATTCTCCAAGAGGTCAGGCCAACTTCCAGTTCCCCCGACGTCACCAAGATCTCTGCATTGCCCGTGTCGCATCCAGACACGCTCCCCATCCATGCGAATCCCCCAACTGGCCCCACCGCCAAACTAGCAATCTTCTGAGCCCCACGCTGCGAGGAACAAAGGTCCCATTCAGCCTCCCGGGTGGGAAAGGGATCTCATTAAGGCCCTGGCAGCCAACGTGGGGGCTGAGGTATTGTTTCTAATGGAAAAACAAGAATTTGCTGTTACGTATTAGGTTAAAGGCTTTATCCAGGGGAATCAATCAGCTTGCTCCTGGCCTTCGGTCGGTCGTGTAGCTTTTGACTCACCGTCCTGGGGGAAGGCACGGACCAGGGCCGGGAAATTGGTTCATTTCTCTTTCTGGTGCTTAATGAAGCCCCAGACAGCTTGCACAAGGCGTCTCCTCCCCGGGGCGGCCGTGATTACCCCTCACCTGCGCTGGCGCCGGCCTCAATCCATCATCACCAGCCCGCCCACGCTCCTCCCGCTGGGGCATCCCGTGCGTGCTGCCAGGTTCATCGTCGGGAAACACAGCTTGGTCACGCACTGCCTTTGCTCCGGGGCCTCTGGCTCTGCTCACCGCCTCCAGAACAATGTTCAAGCTCTTCCATCCCCTGAGCTTGGGCTTACAACACATTTTAACTTTTTATTGGAGTATAATACACAGGCAGGAAAGTATGTGGATCATCGGAGTGCATATTATATTTTCATACAGTAAGAGGAAGGCCTTTCAGCCAGTCTCCTCTGAGTTGTGCCCCAAAAGCTCACCACCACACCTTGCTTTGGGTCGGCAGCCCCTGGCCCCAGGGGAGATCATTATTCTGATTTCTGCACTTTGTTTTTGTACAGGCTATTGTGCTTTTATCCACAAAATCACACACCCTGTCTTGGACTTCTCTGTGTTCTGTTCCACAAGCTTGGGAAATGTTATGTCCCAATACCTCTGCACACGGGAAAAGAGAACTCCCCTCCCTGCCACCCCCATGGGCCCCGCAAGGCCACCCCCACTCCCATCCCCTGCCCCCACGTTGCTGACATTGTTGACACTCCCACGAGAGACCCCCTCCTCCAGGGAGTCTCTCTGGATTGCCTTGCTCCTAAGAGCCACCCCATGGATGGAAACTCTTCCCACTCCATCCCCTCCAAGCCCAGTTACATAGGGAGCTGTTCGGGGATGGGGACTGTGAGGGCTGCCTGACTAGACACCTGCCACCCGGGAACTTGATGGGAGAAGTCCCTGAATGAGGGCACTTGCCACCCCATTGCTGATCCCTGTTTCTTCCCATATTTGAGTGTCTTGCCGTTGTCATGGTGGACCTCGGTGGTGAGGAAGTCCCTGGGAAAGGAAGGGAGAGTCATAGACAGGGGAGCAGGGGAGAGGAGGCAGTTGAAGTTTCTGAGGCCTCTAGGTACCAACCCTGCCTGACACTTCACTGCTTCCCAGCTTGGCTGTCTCAGAAGCCCCGAAGGGGACTTCAATTCCCCTGCTCACCGTGTGGCTCTGGGCAGGTCTCTTTGCCTCTGTTTTCTCCTCTGGAAAGTAGGGATCATGAAGTCTGTCTTGCAGGGCTGTTGTGTGGCCTGGTGGTCACAAGGCAGAAAGCTGGCCTGGGGCTGTGATTATCATCTGGCCTCAGGGGAAAGAAGTAAGTCAGGAAAACTCTTTCCACCCTTGGAGAGGCTCAGGAGGGGGCTGGGAAGGTTCTCGCAGCCCGGCAGCCTCCCTGGTTTCCTTGAAGGAATCTCAGAACGTGTTTCCTCACTTGGCAGATCCTGCTGGGTTGGACTCCACTGGAAACCCTGGAGGCCCCCACCACAGAGCCAGGGCTGTCCATAAAAGCCAGGGCTCAGCCCAGTGTTGGGGATTTCAGAGCCGGCACCCCCGCCCCAGTGATCTGTGTGGCCCCAGAGAAGGGGATGCACTGAAAACGTCTCTGAAGCTGCTGAGAGCTTTCAAGGTCCACTTGGCCCAGACGGGGATGCGGCTGCCCAGCAGGTAGACCAGGGTAGGCGGGGCTTTGGGCACACGCCTCCTTAGGACGCCCTTCTGCCCCGTGCCTCATGGAGGTGGTGGGGACTGAGGAGGCCCCAGAGTCCTACCTTCCTCTTGTACATCAGCCTCTCCTCCCTGGGCCCTCTGGGGGGCAGAGGAGCAAGGGAGCAGCAGACACCTAGCTGGCAAAAACCCATGTGTGCTGGTCCCGTGCTTCACACCAAACAAACACACTGAAGATGCTGCGCATTACCAATAGCTAGAGCATTAGAAAAGAGGAAAATTGCTAGACTGTGAAGCGTGGACAGCCTTCCCCAGCAAAACACAGATCCCAGAAGCCATGAAAGAAAACCCAAGGCCTGGCACCCGGGTCCGAAGGGATGGATAACTGGCAGACTGGAGGAAATAGTGGCACCATTCCTGATAGACAAAGGGCGATACCCTCCCGAAACAAAGGCTCCTGCAAATCAATTACAAATACCTCTCTCCAGGGAAATGGACAGAGGCTCTGAATAGGCAATTCACAGAAGAGGAGCGAACACAGCAGTAAACATACGAAGAGCTTCGCAGGAAAATATAAGTCACAATATGAAACAATGAGATTTTGTTTGGGGGGCTTTCTGCCTGTGACAATGGCCCAACAACCAGGGCTGACAAAGGTGTGGGGAATGAGCACGGGCATATGGTTCCAGCGTGCCCTGGGCCAGGGTCTGGGGGGCGTATGGCAGCATCGTCCCCAGTGTGCAGGCGTGGACCTGGCCCAGCACGTCCTCCCGTAGGCATCCAGCATTACTCGCAGCACATCCTTCTCCCTCTAGCAGCAGGATGTGCGCTGCCTTCCCACTCCTCGTCCACCTATAAAGTACTCACCTTGGACCCCCTAAATACAGGGTGATGCCCCCACCACCGTGTGAGGGCCGAGGGCAGAGCAGCCCCCAGACCTCGGCTTCCTCTCCTCCTCTGTCACCAGGGCCCATGCCCTCACCTGTCGAGGACTAAAGCCTTCTTCCCACTGCTGCGCAAGGCTGACCCAGTCCTCTGGCCCCTGTCTCGCTGAAGCCCAGCTCATTCGTAAGCAGGTTTCCATGAGGGGCTGCGGTTGGGCCGCAGAGGCCCTGTGACCCTGGCCCCTCAGGCGTTCCTGGGCATGGGCAGGCAGCTCTCAGCACATCCCGGAACCCGGGGGCTTGGAGGCCTGTGCCCAGCAGGCTCTCCTGTGCGTGAGCTGGCTTATATGGGTGTCCACGGGGCCTCCCGCACTGGGTCTGGGGCTGGGGTTCCAGAGGAACATGCCACTCCCCACCTCACTTTCCCATCTCGCGGTCTCGGGACCTGCAAAGGTGGCTGGAGTTTGAGGACTGGGGTACCCCGTGCCCTCCTTCTCCAGCTGGCTGCTCCCTTCCGGGAGAGACTCCATAGCCCTTCCTGGCTGGAGGCCATTGTGTCATGATGTGCCCCCATGTGCTGTCCTGGGAGAGTAGGTCAGAGGCGCCGGGCATTCCTACCCCTGCAGGCCTGGGTGGGAAGGTCACGCCACCGGCCACACTGCCTGGCTCCAGGACTGGGAGGAGAGAGCCCCCTTCTGCCCTCTGGTTCTCTCCAAGGCCACGTGTCTCAGGAGCCAGCATCCTGTTTGCCTCAGTCACAGTTCACCATGGCCCCTAGTGGGGTCTGGCCAGCCATGCTGAGAGCTGGGGCTTCAAGGCTGACCACCCTGAAACCCTGACCTTCACAGCCCCAGGCCTGGAACCTGGTGGGTGGGGATGATGTGTGCCAAGGGAGCAGACCACTGTATGTGGCAGTCAGACCCCCGCAGAAGATGGTCTCTTTAGCAAGGCCGCCCCAGCTACCTGGAAACCCACCCATGCTGGACACCATGCCCTCCTGTAATGTTGGGGTGGCCAGAACCCTCCCTTCAAACACACCGTGCCCAGGCCCCAGGATGGAGCCCGAGGCACCTCCTGGCACCTCAATCTCTGAAACCAGTCCCTACTGATTCCCACCTCTATGCCTGGCCTGTCACCCCCACTTCCCAGAACACCAAATGACCATCTGCCCGGCCAGCGGGAACCTTCCCTAGAGACAGGCCCTGCTCGTGGGGTGGGCTCCCCTGCAGCTGGGCCCTGCTGGCCACCCCTGCTCCTCCTGAGTGGGTGGTGGCCAGGACAATAGCATCCTTCCACTCTCCTCCTTACTGTCCCCCCACCCCAGCCACCCTCCCAAACTTCCCAGCTGACCCATTGTCACTTAAAATGGACTTAGCTCTGGAGCACTGTGGAGATAGGCAGGATGGGGGCACGGGAGTGGGGAGGGGGAGAGTCTTGTGTAGGACGTGGGGTGTCCCTGGTCTGTCTAAACTGACAGGTGTCACTGTGATCCACCAGTGACCCGGAGGTTATGAGTCCAGCCCGCCCAGTGCAAGTGCAAAGAAGTGGCCTGAGACCACGGCGGAATCTCAGCAGAGTGATGAGAAGGGAGTGCTGACCCCAGAACTCAACTCCACATTCCTCCCTAAATCTGGAGACCCAAGCCACCTTGGGGGAGACCCCAGGCCTCGTGCAAATGAAAGGTACTCAGGAAAGCAGACGCACCCACGTCCTTAGCCCAGGTCGGAGGCTGTGTCCCCCCACTTCTCCATTCGCCCCGTGGGCTCCAGTTCCGGGCCGCAGTGACCGGCACCCTGTGCGCTGCTCTCTGGGGAAATGACAGTGAGACACTGCTAGGTAAGATGCAGGACACCCTGTCAAACTGGAATATCAGGTAACCAACACGTACTTTTTTAGTAGGAGTATATCCATGAATAATTTGGGATAGACTTGTACTAAAAAGTAGCGTTGTTTACCTGAAATTTCAATTTAATGGCATGTCCTTTGTATTCGCTAAATCTGGCATCCCTGTGAGGAGGGCAGGCAGGCCGCACACAGGGAGGATATGAGCACCTGGCTTTGCACCATATCCTGCTGTTCCTTTGCGAGACACAGGAGTTGGGGACTTAGCTAGGAAGAGCCAGAGCCTGATGACCCTGGCGTTGCCTCCACGGCCATCTCCAGCTGGGTTCCAGCCCCACTTGTCTCTTGGGCCTGGGCCTGTGAGCAGGGAGCAGGCCACACAGTCCCGTGAGGATGAGGTGGATTCAGCCGTCTTGATAGGCAGTGAGCTCCCCATCACAGGAGGTGTGCCGGCCCTGGTCCTCGGTGGGACCGTGGCACAGAACTGAGATTGTAATCATGGCAGAAGCCGTTCAGCTCCCCAGTGAGGCTGGAGAGAGCTTGAAAGGACGTGCCCACCATGGGATGCCCCGGGAGCCCAGAGAGAGGGAGCGGCTGGTGTGGGGGCCGGAGGGCCTGTGGAGGGGGCGGGCGAGGGCCCCGGAGGGCATGTGAAGCTCTTCTGGCTGCCATAACAAGTGACACAAACTTAGCTGCATCCAACAACGCAAACTTGCAGTCTTACGGTTCTATAGGTCACATGCCCCAAACCAAGCTAGAGTCAGGGTGTCGGCAGAACCAGCTCCTGGCCCTTGGCAGCTTCCAGAAGCTCCTCAGCCCGCACCGTGTCGCTTGGATCCCCACTTGCATTGTTCTCAAACTCTATCTCCCCCCTCTTTCCCTTATGTGGACCCCAAGATGACATTGGGTCCACCCCAGTAATCCAAGGCCACCTTCCCATTTTAAGGTCCTGAACTCGGTCAGTCCACCAGGCCCTTGGCCATGTAAGGTAACAGTCCCAGGTTCCAAGGATTAGGACACCAGCATTTTGGTGGGAGGCATCATTCTGCCAACCACGGAGGGGGTCTATGATTGTCCTGAGGAAGGCAGCTGGCCTGGCTATGAGGGGCTCATCAGAGATGGTCTTGAAACCCAATCTCAGGGTCTAAGACCTTTTCTGGAGTCCCTGCAGAGCCCCCTGTGGTGCTAAGCCTGGACCTCCCTCAGGGCCCTGCCCTGATCTGTGAGTAGGGCTGGCCTCAGGCCTTGCTGGTCAGAGGGTGTGTGGTTGGGGGGCAGCTGGAGCTCCCTGTGACCCAGCGTGGCCAGTGGAGGTGGGCAGCTGCCTGCTGGGACAGACCCCGTGAGCCACTCAGCTGGGGCTGCGCTGAGGGTCGCTGGCCTGCTCTGCGGCCACCGCTCCTGCTTAGCTGGGAACACGTGCTTTACATTAAGGCTGGAGGAGTGTGCTTTCCACCCCAGCCTGGCACACAAGGGCCACCTGCGGCCATGGTCCTGGAGGGACTGAGCCTGCTGCACTGGAATGCCGAGGCCAAGAGCTCTCCCTGGCGGGGGGGGCCTTTGCAGCTGAAGAGGCCGCAGGAAGGGAGGCTGGGTGTGGAATTGCCCAGTCCCCAGCCACCCGGCACAGCGGGCAGGCTCTGCATTCCAAAAGGCCGGGACTCACTGGGGACCTGTCGAGGGAACACGGCTCACGGAAGGGTCTGACGTGAGCCCTGGTAGCTGGGAGGTCAAGCCAGCGTCTGCAGCAGATGGGCCAGTGGGCTTCTCCTGCTCTGTGGTAGAAGGTTCCGGGCTCAGCCTGCATCTGGGCCTCTGTGCGCTCCTCTTTCTGCTCCTGTGCCCCAGGACGTCCTGAGCCTCTCCTGCTCCTGGGGGGTTGGCTGAGGTATGAAAGTGTCCCTAGCAGACTCCAACCCTCGCCCGGTTTCCCTGTGTCTCAGGAGGATTTGCCCAGCTCTATTCAAAGACCCCCTTATGCCCACTGCGGGCTCTGACTCCTTATTCCCACACCCCATGCAGCCTGACTCTCGACCCCTCTTCTCCGTCTTGAGCCCCACCATCCTTGCCACCACCTCATCCCCACGGGGCACCTCACCAACTTCCACATGGTTCTGTGCCCTCCATGTGGCCCACCCACTTCCTCAGCCATTGGCCTCCCCTGCCCAAAGCCCCTTCATCCATTCCTGCCTCTCACAGACTCCTACTCACCCTTCACAACCCAGCTCAAATCTCCCCTCCTCCAGAACCTCCTCCCTCAGTGCCTGGACAGTCCCTCAAGGCTGCACCACCACACCGCCCCTCTGCTCTGTCTGACCAAGCAGGGCACTTAACAATGCCATGGCGTGTCCTGAGCGTCAGTGCTCCAGAGCTCCACAGGGCAGAGCGCAGACACGAGTACTGGCCCTCGAGGAGTGATTTGTACTCAGAGTGACATCCAAACCCCACTGCTCACCGCTTCCTGCATCATGCTGTGTGTCTCCCTCCTTGGGACTTGGTCTATGCAGCTCCCTCCTGGAGACAGCTCCTCTCCCCCTGGGGCCCACTCAGCAGAGATGACACCAAGAGTGGGTGCCACAGCCTGGAGCCCTGCTGGGCCAGAGGACAGCACAGGGGCTGTGGGCACTTGGACAAGGGAACCCAGGAA
Organism: Smutsia gigantea; assembly: GCA_032199065.1. Classification (NCBI taxonomy): domain Eukaryota; kingdom Metazoa; phylum Chordata; class Mammalia; order Pholidota; family Manidae; genus Smutsia; species Smutsia gigantea. The sequence continues at coordinate 76,989 of JAVSCE010006742.1, forward strand.
AGAGCTCATGCACAAGGCGGCCTTTGAGCTGGGTTGTGAAGGATGAGTAGGAGTCTATGAGGGGCAGGACGGAGCATCTGTACCCCTGTGGACCAGTGGTTGGCAAACCACAGCCCTGTGGCCAAATTCTGTCTGAGACATATACTTGTACAGCCCAGGAGCCAAGAGTGCCTTTATATTTTTGAAGGCTTGTGGGATATAAGTAAAGCGGAATATGTGACTGAGACCATATGCAGCTCACAAGACCGAAATTGTTCACTCTGCAGGGCTTTACAGAAAGGTGTGTGGAGCCCTTTCTGCACAGGCAGAAGGTTCAAGCGGGACTGACCCTCTCTCATGACTTGGAGAAGGTAGGAGGGGGAGCTGAGCTGATTGGCAGGAGGGGTCACACAGGTCCCGGTGATCAGGGTGAGAGCTGTGCGTGTATGTTCCCAGAACCCTGAGCCCTTCCCTGTCCATTCAACAGGGAGTTGTTTGGCCAGCCAGAACTTTGGAAGAGTGGACCTGCCCATGGTAGAGGGATGGGCACTGGACAGCAGGAAATGTGGACACAGCTGGAGCAGATGCACAGCACCACCCTGGAGCTGACATCTCAGAGCACGCCGGGCGGCCCCCCATCTCAGAGCACAGCGGGCGGCCCCCCATCTCAGAGCCCAGCAGGCGGCCTCCCGTCTCAGAGCACGCCGGGCGGCCTCCCAGCTGCCAGCAGCTGCTCTGCCTCAGGACTTTCCTCAAAGCTGCGAACGTCTGCTCTACCCACACAGGCTGGCCTGAGACCCTGGGCGGTTAGCATTCCTGGGCGCAGCTCGAGACTGTGGTGCCTGTGTGACCAAGGCAAGCCCCCACCCTGGGTGACCCCCAGGTGTGTCCTGGGGAAGGGCGAATGCCTGGTGAGATCATGACTGTCCCAGGCCCGTGACAGGCGTGCCAGGGCACACCGTCCCCTCAGCCAGCTCCACTACTTGCGGGGCCCAGGATGGAGTGGACTTCCACACTCAGTTTTGAATTAGCTGGATTTTCCACTGGCTGGCTGGGTCTGGAGGGACCTGACAAAATGACATCCAGGCTTAGTAACATTTTAGTTCTAATGAGTTGGAATTCTGGTGGTTTCTTTTAATCCCTCTGTGTTTACCCCAATCAGCGATAGAAGGTTGGCTGGGATGGTTGTCATTTTTCTGGTGACTAGAGCTCGGGCAGGCCAGCCTGTTTTCCAGGAAACACCACTCTTCCCCACCTCTGCATTGGCTAACAGCATCTTCAGAGGTCCCGGGACATCAAGCTGAGATGTAGGTCACAGCACCAGGCACTGGGCAGGCACCGGGCCTCCTGTGCAGTGCCAGCACTTTGCCCCTTGAGTGTACAGGGGTAGCCATGAGGTGATGAGCCCCAGAGGGATCATTTCTCACGCATCCTCTCACTTTGGCTTTCTCAGAAGTAGGCCCTGAGACTGGTGTCAATGCCAGCATTTTGTTTGGAAAGTGATCCCTGAAACACCGTGGAAGGCGGCAGGATACCTTTCCCAGTGAGATCCCTCTGGGGCTCTGGGAGTCAGTGGGGAGCATGCACCGGAGCTGCACAAGCCCACGGGCAGGGAGCTGGTGGCCCTGCACCACAGTCTCGAGCTGCACCCAGGAATGCTAACCGCCCAGGGTCTCAGGCCAGCCTGTGTGGGTAGAGCAGACGTTCGCAGCTTTGAGGAAAGTCCTGAGGCAGAGCAGCTGCTGGCAGCTGGGAGGCCGCCCGGCGTGCTCTGAGACGGGAGGCCGCCTGCTGGGCTCTGAGATGGGGGGCCGCCCGCTGTGCTCTGAGATGGGGGGCCGCCCGGCGTGCTCTGAGATGTCAGCTCCAGGGTGGTGCTGTGCATCTGCTCCAGCTGTGTCCACATTTCCTGCTGTCCAGTGCCCATCCCTCTACCATGGGCAGGTCCACTCTTCCAAAGTTCTGGCTGGCCAAACAACTCCCTGTTGAATGGACAGGGAAGGGCTCAGGGTTCTGGGAACATACACGCACAGCTCTCACCCTGATCACCGGGACCTGCATGGATTTCCCAAGTGCCTGGTGTATACAGGCTCGGGGCACCAAAGGCCTTTGGCCCAGGCAGGACCCTGGCTTCCCTATGTCTCAGCTCCCAGGGCTCAGCTGGTATCACACACAGTGTCCTGGCTCAGGAGTGTCCAGAAGACCAGGCTGGGGGCCTTAAACCTCAAGCAAGGGTAGTGAGGTGGCTTCTGATATGCTGGGGACCAGGCACGGCCTTTCACTTGGGGGTAGAGGATGTTGTCCCACGTCATCTTAACGCTCATGCTGGCTGGTGCACAGGGATCCTCTGAGCGCCGATGACCCTCAGCACCCCCAGTGGATCTGGCCCAAGGGAAGGGCCCATGGGGATGGGGAAAGGCAGGCCAGGCTGTGCCCTTTGCAGCCACCTGGTCATGGACCCTTGGTCAGCAATGCCCGACCTAGACCCCAGCTGAGGAGCCGCCTGCCTTCTGCTACGCTGTTCATTCTGCACAGTGACGATGGAGAGTCCGGCATGTGACCATGTGGAGGTGACCTCGCCGGGGAGTCACGGAGCAGATCTGGCTCCAAAGGTGATGTCCCTGGAGGAAATGCTGGCTCTGTCCTTTTGTATCAGCTTTCAAGTCTGTGTAACAAATACCATGACCAGCTGGCTTAAAACAACACGCATCTCTTTTCTCACAGTTTCCGGGGTTGGGGGCAGAAGGCCAGGCACAGCTGAGCTGGGCCACAGCCAAGGTGTTGGTGGGGCTGTGTGCTCATCTGGAGGCTCACCTGGGGGAAATCTGCTTCTAAGCTCATTTAGGTTGTTGGCAGACTTTATTGCCTCGCAAGGCTGGACCTCATGGTGGCTTGTCCTTCAAGGCCAGTGGGAGAATGTCTGACCTCAGGGAGGGCCCAGTCCCTCTTTTAAAGGCTGACACGTGATTAAGTTGGGCCCACCAAGCATACTATTCCTTCTGATGAACTCAGAATGATTTAGGGCCTCGATTACATCTGCAGAATCTGGCCCCTCTTGCCATATTGTGTTGATTAGAAGCAAGTTGAGAGGCCTGTCTTGTGAACACAGACCCTCCCAGCCCTCATACATTCAGGCAGATGCCTCCATCCTGGGTCTGCTCTGTCCACCTGCTCTGTGACTTTGGGAATGTGAGCCATGCCCTCTGGGCCCAAGTCTTCTCTGCTGTGAGAAGGGAAGCGGCAGCCTTGAGCAGGGCATGGTATCCCACCTGCAGCCAGGAAGGGACCGTCTCCAAGATCTGGGGGGTCATGGTGGCCAGGGAGCCGGCCTCAAGGATGGGCTGAAGCCCATCGCTGGCCTCTCCATACCTGCCTGTCCTTTCTCTCCCAAGGCTTGTGCTGTTTTGCCAGAAAAGAATATTTTTCTCCCTCTTCATTTTTTAAAGAAAAGACAAGCAGTCAGCTCCCCTTGTGCAGAGCCTGGAAGAAGGCCTATGGAAAAATATAGGTCAGGTGGCCCTAGGAACTGCTGTGAATGCCCACCCTGTCACCGAGGGGAATGCAGAAACCAGAACCTGTCACGACAAAGGTGTGTCATGGGTGGTAGGCTACAGGTGATAGAGGAATCCCCTCCCCCGGCCACTCATGCCCCAGGAAGCCCTTACCCAGACACATGCCAGCCGGCCCATGTGCTGGCCAGCACCACGCTGACCTGGCCTGCTGGCTCATGAGGCCAGAGATATGGTCAGTGTTCCTAAACGGTCTTTTCCAAAGCCTTCCCACTCCCCTGGCCCTAGATGGAGCTGGGCCCCCCACCTCAGCACAGCTGACCAGCATTTGGGAAAACGTGAAGCCAAGGAGTGTTTGGAGAGGCACAGGCAGGGCAGGGCTTGCCCACCAGGAGCTCAGGAAAGCCCCTTCCCCTCTCTGGGTCTCATCTGTAGGATGCCCTGTGCCCAGGGTCCTGGAACTCTTCAAACCAAGGGCCAGGTGGCGCCAGCGGCTGGGTCCTGGATGTGAGCTCCTGGCTCCGAGCTTGTGCACTTTCCTTTTCTACAAGTGAATTCCAACTTGTTAACTTTTATAGTGACAGGAAACTTGTAACCTCACTTAGTAATTACGTGGGCCTGGAGTCAGCACACCCTGTAAAAGTTCAGCCTGGGGGGGATTTGTGGAGAGGAAGAGCTCCAGCCACTTTTTCAGGCCTTCAGGGCAAGTGACATTGAGGCCTGCAGGGGTGCAGACAGCTCAGGGTGTGAGCCCCTCAGAATCATGGCTTCATTCCAGGACCCTCCCTCCTCCACACACACAGCATTTTCCGGGGGGTCTGGCTCATATTTCTGTTGGAGGGCCAGAGTTAGGGCTGGCACCTGTCTGCCTCTTGAACTGGATGCCTGACGCTGAGACCATGCAAAAGCCAAGTCACACTAGGTGCTGAGCAGGGAGCCACATATCGTTTGCAGAACAATGAACCCAAAGGTGTCCATGCCCCAGTGCCCAGAACCTGTGGCTGTGGGACCCAACACAGCAAAGGGCCTTAACCAGTGTGACTGAGTCAGGGCAGATGGTCCTGGATGAACTGGGTGGGCTCCATGTTGCCACAGGGTCCTCACCAGGGAAGCAGGAGGGTCGGTGTCAGAGGAGATGCCCATGGAAGCAGAAGTCGGGGTGATGAGGACATGAACAAGAGGTGCAGGCAGCCCCTACGTGCTGAAACGCTCTCCTTGGAGCTTCCGGCAGGAGTGCAGCCTTCCCGACATCTTTGATGTCAGTTCCATAAGACCCACTGCAGACTTCTGACCCCTCAAAATGTAGGATGATACCCTTTAGTTTAGAGATACTAAATTTATGATAATTTGATAGAGCAGCAATAAGAAACAGATACCCCAGGTATGCAGAAGATGCCCAATGAATGTTCAAGTTGGTTGAAGTATAGGTACCACCGAGGAAGCCCTGAAGGGCTGGGTCACAGCACCCCCTGCCAGGGCTGGGGGCTTCAGGATGGCTGCAGAGGCACCGCTGTGTCTGGGAAATGCCGCCTTTGTGATTGGGGTTGAGGAGTGGAGATGGTCTCCACCTTGGACGGCATGTGTGTCCCGGGGTGAGCGTCAGGACCCACTCTGTACAGGAAGCCTGGAGGTTAAAGGCTGTCCAGGTGTGAGTGAGGGGCCGTGTGGGGTGGGCTGAAGGCGCTTGCCTTTAGAAGACCCCCTTTCCTGGGGTTGTAGTTGGAAGACTGGTTCAGCCACAAAGCCGGCCTTGCTGGCTTCCCTCTCTTCAGAGCACTGGAATCTGGAATGACCCCAGGCCTGTCCATCTCCTCGCAAATCCAAGTCTCCTGCACTGGGCTGTCTGGAACCTTCACACCCAGGGAAGCGACTCAGGATGGGTGTGGGCTTTGGAGACAGGCAGAGCTGAGTGTGGGTGGTGGCCTGCTCTCTGACCCTCAGTATGTTCCTCTGTACCATGAATGGGAAAGCATGGGAGCTCGTCTCTGACAGTGAGTAGGGATGCTTCGTGGATTGTAAATAGGTATCATGGCTCTAGTGACAGTCGTGGTGATAATTGTTATTATTGTTGTTTTGTCCATCTTTCTGGAAGGGGAGGAGCACGGCGGAGCCCAGGCTTTGCTTCTTTCGGTGCGTCTCTTGCAGGCAGGCTAGGGTCGTGGGCAGAGCCAGGGAGCCCCTCACGCCAGGAGCAGTGCTTGTTCAGGGACGACACGCCGCTGCCCCCACCGTGCCAGCACCCCACACACACAACCCCCCAAGAACTCCCGAGGGCCGCGACCCAACACCACCAGGGCCGCCACATAATCCGTGTCACCAGGTCCAACACCCCCAGCCCTCCTGGCCACCGCCTCCTCCCCAGCCTCCGTGGCCCCTCTGCAGCTCCATCTCGGCCCTCCTGCTCATTCGCCCTCCTCTCCTGGTGGCGCTCCTTGGGGCTGGCGCCTTAGGATTCTTCTCTTCCTCTGCCCTCCTGTCCCTGGGGTGACTGTCCCACAGACAGCAGAGTGAGTCCTTCCCTCAAGGAAGCCCACTGGAGGGCAGTGACGTGGGCCACAGCAGAGCCAGGCCCAGGCAAGCGGGGTCCCTGGGCCCCGGGGGCAGCCGGGGGGCTCCTGGGGAGGAGCCCAGGGGGACAAGAAGGACGCATCCGGGCAGAACTTACACTGCCTTGCGGAGCAGCCCCCTTGGCCCGCTGCCAGGCTGGACTGTCTCCTCATCCAGCCAACGAACCTTTATCGAGAATCTCTGTCTGCCCCTGCATTTTCATTGTGCCCTGCATTATTTCATTTAACCTTCATAGCTTCCTTCTAGAGTGTGTACAAGTGTTATTCCATTTTTATGGATCTAATAGGACTCAGCTAGTGAGTGGCGGGGCAGGAATGGAGCTCAGGTCTGTGCCTCCTCTTTGCTACATTGAGAAAAGCCCAGAATCAGGAAATAAAAGCAGGAGGGTCAGACACAGAATGACAGACACTGGGAGCAGCTGGCACGGGGGCGGAGGAGCGCATGCCAGGAGCCACAGGTCACTCTCACCCCTGACTGAGATTTCCCAATTTGGGCACAGACCTTCAGGAGCCTGCACAATCTATGAGAGTATTTCTAATTTGTGTTCTCCTTAATAACAATCTAAAAATTTGTCTTACCAGTAACAAAGGCAAACTTTCTTTTTTCAGGGACCTCCCAAGAGTCCTCTGCACCAAGGCTTGTGGTCCCTGAGAAGGTTCACTAACCCATTTAGAGAACTTGGAGAACTTTGTTTCCTTTTAAAAGAGTTGGGAGAAGTTGAAATAGAAATTTCTAATCTAGTCAGGAATTAGTCCGAGATGGAGCGGCCCCCTTCCTCCCTGGTCCTTTCACACTAGAGAAGTGCTGGGCACAACATGACGAATAGGAGGATCCCGAGAGGCAGGATGAAGGATGCTGGGGCCATGGGGCTGCAGGCCTCATGGCAGTGGTCCCTGCACTGTCCTTCTGCATCCCCTGCACTCTGTGCAGCCCTAACACCAACAGGCATGGGCAAAGTGGCCCCGAGGAGAGCCGACTCCCTGGGGCCCAAAGGAGCACAGCAGCCCAGCAAAGCAGAAAGCCTCTGTGAAGATACCTGGCCTACTCTAGCCAAACACAGCGAAAACTCTGCCTGCCTGCCAGGAGCAGGAGCCTGCCCTCCAGTTCTGCCAGGGGCAGCAAGACAGTGGGGCAGCCCAGACCCCAGTGACGGCCCACCTCCCACCATGCTGTTAGTGGGGTCCGGGGCAGAGCTGAGCATCCATCCCGACCCGGAATCCGTGGGGCAGAGAGAGGCGGTGTGAGGTGGTGAGAGGCGCTGGGAGGTGGTGTGGAGCAGTGTGATGCAGTGTGATGCAGTGTGATGCAGTGTGATGCAGTGTGAGGCAGTGTGAGGCGCTGCGAGGCGGTGTGAGGCGGTGTGAGGCAGTGTGAGGCAGTGTGAGGCAGTGTGACGCGGTGTGAGGCGCTGCGAGGCAGTGTGAGGCGGTGTGAGGCAGTGTGAGGCAGTGTGATACAGTGTGATGCGGTGTGATGCAGTGTGAGGCGCTGCGAGGCAGTGTGAGGCGGTGTGAGGCAGTGTGATGCGGTGTGACGCAGTGTGAGGCGGTGTGAGGCAGTGTGAGGCGGTGTGAGGCAGTGTGAGGCAGTGTGATACAGTGTGATGCGGTGTGACGCAGTGTGACACGGTGTGACGCAGTGTGACGCGGTGTGATGCAGTGTGACACGGTGTGACGCAGTGTGACGCAGTGTGATACAGTGTGACACGGTGTGACGCAGTGTGACGCAGTGTGATACAGTGTGGTGCGGTGTGACGCAGTGTGATGCAGTGTGATGCAGTGTGATGCAGTGTGAGGCGCTGCGAGGCAGTGTGAGGTGGTGAGAGGCAACATTAAGTGGAAGTTCACTCTCCTCACTGGTGTCGTGGGGCCCAGTGGGGACCCAAGCCTCCCCCACCAGTGCAAGCAGGTGGCACATGCGGATTTGACAGGGAAGTCTCAGCAGGGCCGAGAAACAGCCCCCAGCCTCACTCTTTGGCATCAAGGTGGTTTGGGCTGGTGAATCCCTGCACCTCAGGTGGTGTCAGAGGTAGCAGGCCGGAAGCTGAGCCCCCACCCCAGGCCTGCACATGACCCCTAAAGGGAGTGACTGCCGGTTGAAAGGGAGAGTAAACAGGATCCAGAGACCCATTATACCGTGCTCCAGATACCCTGGGTACAATAAAGAACCACTCATCACACCCAGAACCAGGGCAACCGCAGCCTAAATGAGAGACAACAGCCCACAGATGCCAGCACTGAGGTGAATCAGGTGCTGAATTATCTGACAAGGATGACAAAGCAGCCAGCACAAAAATGCTTCAACTGCAATTATGAACATGCTGGAAACAAAGGAAAAAATAGAAAGATCTCTGCAAAGAAATAAAAAAGTATAGAATAATACCAAGGAGAAAATTCAGAACTAAAAAATTACAATAACTGAGATTAAAAAAAAACTCACTGGGTGGGCTCAGTAGCAGACTGGAAAGGACCATGGAGGTGAGCAGTGAACTCAAAAATGGGTAAACAGAACTGAAAGGAGGACAAATCTGAGCCAGAGAGAAAATAGACTCATAAAATAAATAAAACCCCCGAAACCTGAGGTCTGTGAGACTATTACAAAGGATCACATAATTGGAATCTCAGAAGTAGACGGAAAAAGGTGGGATTAAAGAAAGATTTAAAGAGATAATGACTAAAACATCTCCTAATTTGGCAAAAAGCGTAAACCTATACATACATTCGAGAGGCTGTGTGAACCCCAAACAGAATAAACCTAGTACATCCACACTGATCATGATCAAACTTCTGAAAACTAAACACAAAGAAAAATCCCTAAGAGCAACCAGAGAAAAAAAGACATATCACATTTAGGGGAACCCCAGTCCAATGAAGGCAGATTTCTATCTGAGACCAGGGGGGCCAGGAAGAGGCGGAAAGACATTTCTCAAGTTCCAAAAGAAAAGAACTGTCAACTCCCAAATTCCATATCCAGAAAAAATATACTCCAGGAATAAAAGGGAAATAGATCATAAGCCTAAATTTAAAATATGCAACTATAAAACTCCTAGAAGAAAACATAGGAAGAATTTGACTTGACCTTGGGCTTGGTAATGAGTTTTTAGGTTCAATGCCAACAGCATGCTCTCTGAGAGAAAGGGTAATAAATTAGGCATTATTAAAATATAAAACTTTCATTCTGCAGAAGACACTATTAAAAGAATGAAAATACAATCCACATATTGGGGAGAAATATTTGCATAACACATATTTGTTAAAGGGCTGGTATACAAAATAAACAAAGAATTCTTAAAATCCAACAATAGGAAAACAAACCTAATTAAAAATAGGAAAAAGATCTGAACAGTCTCTTCATCAAAGAAGATGTGCACAGAGTCAATAAGTATATGAAAGATGCTAAATATCATGTGTCATTACAGATCACAAATTAAAACAACAATGAGATAGCAATGCATACCTATTAGGTTGGCTAAAATCCGATGTTAATTGCTGGTGAGGATGCAGAGCCAATGGGAACCCTCATTTGTCACTGGTCAGAACGCAAAGTGGCTCAGCCATTTTGGAAGGCAGCTTGGCAGTCTCTTACAAAGTTAAACATAGCCTTACCATATGACCCATCAAACTCTTCAGCGTTTACTCAACTGAATAGAAAATGTATGTCCACACAAAAACCTGCATATAAATGTTTATTACAACTTGATTCATAATTGGCAAAACCTGGAAGCAAAGACATCCTTCATTGAAGAAAGGATAAACTGCGCTTCATCCATACAATGGAATATTATTCAGCAACAAAAAGAAATTATCTATTGAGTCTAAAAAGATGTGGAAAATTATCTAAAAGATGTGGATGAATATGCAATGCCTATTCCTAAGTGAAAGAATGCATGCTGTTTAGCATATTGCTAAGGAGAAGAGGTCAGTATGAGAAGGCTACATACTGTAAAGTTCCAATTCAATGACATTCTGGGAAAGGCAAAATCACACGGACAACAAAAACAATCTGTGGTTGCTAAGTGGTTTGGGGAAGGGTTGAATAACTGAAGTACAAGGGACATTTTCGGGTGGCGAATCTATTTTGTGCTGTATTGCGGTGGTGGCCTCATGACACTACGTGTTTGTCAAAGCCCATAGAACTTTGTTGCCCAAAGAGTAAACTATATACAAATTTAAAAACGTCATTTAGAATGTTGGGGCATACCAGGGTAGAGGAAAGACTGTGAAAAAATGATCTAAATATATTAAAAATGTATACTACAACCTCAATGGGGAAGAGAATGGGGAAATAAAATGGTGACCTGAGTAGCTCTAAACATAGCAGAATCTGTAAGACTCAGGACAAAAGGAACTGTACATAAGCACTGTCTTCTAGCTCAAAAAGCTGATTCCCATGGAGGGGTACAAGTTAACAACTATGAAAACACTCAGCATGTACAATGGAATTGAACAATTAAATAAATAGATCGCAGATGGTGGGAGTTGGGTTTCTCACTGTTGGAGTGGGAAGTTACAGATAAGCAGGGAGAGGAATCCAGAATGATCCGTGTGGTGGCGGGTTAGAGGTGGAGACATCAGCACGAACTCATGTTTATATAGACACAGTATAACATAAACACAGATGGTTGCATATATAAATATAGAGAGATGTGTGTACATGTTGTAGAGCTGTGTTGAGGAAATACCAGATGACCCTGGAGCACCTCATAGTGCCAGAAAGTAAGATACCTCTTAAAAAATCAAACCAAACCAGAAAACTCGTAATGATGTCACGTATGTCAATAAGATAAAGTGGTCAATTGAAAGAGCTCCCAATAGTCAAAGCTGAAACAATCTGAGTGACAAAATTAACAATGTATTATTAGATTACAACTCAGGGTATAAAATAAATATCCATGAGTCCATACCAATAGAAATAAATGATTGAATAAGTAAATAAATGAAAGAATGAGTGGATATAGACATTCTCTTAAGCAAGAGAATTCAAATAATGATGTAGACATTCAGTCCCTAAAGAGGTGGAATCATATTTCCCATTCCTCAAGTTCAGGCAGCACATAGTGACTCCCTTCCAAAGAGGACAGAATAAAATGGAGCTAAAAGAATCATTTCACAATGGAGAGACCTGATGCACTACCTCAAGCCAGGTGGTCAAGATCGACGTCAACAATGATAAGGTATATTGACAGTATGTACTCCTGGTATGTTGTAATGAGAATGCCACTTGCCTCTGTGGTCTTCCCCCCCCAAAATATGTTATCTTATTCTAATATGAGAAAAGCAGACACATCTCAATTTGGGGACATTCCACATAATATCTGACAAGTACTCCTTAAAACTCTCAAGGTCATAAAAACCAACCAAACAAAAATGAAATAAAAGGAGAGCCTGAGAAACTGCAACAGCCATGAGTAGCCTAAGACATGACAATTAAATGTGATGTGGCTTGGATGGGATCCCAGAACAGAAACAGGACATTAGGGGAAAAGTGAGGAAATCTGAGTAAGACATAGACTCTATTTGATAACAACACATCAATGTTGGTTCATTAATTATGGCAAATTACCATATAATGTAACATGTCAATAATAGAGGAAACTGGGCATGGGATATATGGGAACTCTCTTTACTGCATTTGGAATAATTCTGCAAATCTACAACTGTTCTAAGTGAAACATTTCTTTTTTTAACTTAAAAAATTTTTCAAAAAAAACAAAAAAGAAAAGAAAAGGAGCAAATTGTTGGTACACACAACAACCTGGATGGAGCTCAAGGACATTGTGCTCAGAGTAAAAGGTCAATTTCAGAATTTTCCATACTATGCAATTCCATTTACATAACATTATTAAAATGACAAAAATATAGAAATGGTTTCCAAGGGGCAGGAATGGAACCGGTTGTGTGAATATAAAGAGCACAAGAGAGCTCCTTTGTGTAATAAATCATTACACAAATTGTATGTGGGATCACACTGTGTTCAACTACACACACATACATATGCACACACAAACACAGGCAAAAACTGAATGTGCTCTGTAGTTTACAGTATTGTACCAGTGTCAGTTTAGTTTTTTTGACATTGCACTAGAATTATTGCCATTGGGGAAGCTGGAAGAAAGATGTACTGGACTCAATACATTATTTTTGCAAGTTCCAGTGAATCTATAATAATTGTATAAAGTTAAAATAAAATTAAAAGTCTGAATACTCCAATAATGGTGGAATAGCTTATCAAAGACTATCCTTTCTCCTAACAACAATTATACTCTGGACAAAATATAAAACCAACTTTTTGAAGACATTTAAGAACAGCCAAAAGTAAGCTAAAACTTGAGAGGCTATGATACCTTAAACAAGGTAAACCTTAGATGAGATATATGTGCAGTAGACTTTTCCCCTGGAGGCATTCCCTAATTTATATGGCATGCAGGACTAGAGCTCAAGCAGAAGTGGCAGTCCAAAAGATGGAAGGGTCAAGGTCGAAGCTCAGAGAAACCCAACGAGCTAGAAAGTGAGGGAGGAAATCCAGGTAAAGACAGGGCTGGAAGGAGTATCCTGAAATACATACACAAATGCTTCTTCAAAAGCTTGGATGACCCCTAAATTGTACACAAAAAGGGTATGACCCCAAAAATATCAATGAAAAGCAACACTAGAAGTCTAAAAGATGAGAGCAGAGATATAATCAGCTGCTCAGTTCAGAGAAGACAGAATCTGAAGTTCAATTTCTGCAATGTCAGCCTTTCAAGTGAAGCTAAGGAAGGGCTATGCCTTAGATATAATGGTCACATCCCAGGACTAAAGATGACACTGTAGGACTAAGGAAAAAACAGATAAATTTGCCCTTTCAAAGACTACATCCAAACCTCCAAAAGACTGAGGTAATTGCTTGTGGTTTTGTTGCCTGCTAGAATAAAAGGCAACAGTCTTCAGAGGAGAATAACAGAATCCAGAGGCTTTTCAATATATCATCCACAATGTCTATTATTTAATCAAAAATGCTAGGCATACAAAGAAGTGAGAAAATGTGATCCATAATCAAAAGAAAAAATTGGTCAGAAGGAGAAAACTGACAAAAGATCCAGATGTTAGAATTACTTGACAAGAACTTTAAAATAAGCATTATAGATATGTTTAAAAACTATTCAGGAAAAGATAGATAGACTGTACATATATTCCCATTGTGATGGGAAATATCAAGAGATAAATTAAAACTCTAAAGGAGAATGAAGTGAAAATCCTAGAACTAGAAAATGCAATATCTGAAATGAAAAATGTATCAAATGGCAGCCCGGACACTACAGAAGGAAGCATCAGTGAACTTGAAAACAGGTCAATAGAAATTAAGTAAACTGAAACCCAGAAAGAAAAAATATTTTTTAAATAATTGAATACGGCCTCATTGAACTGGGGGACAATTTTGAGCAATCTAATACATAAATGATTGGAGTCCTAGAAGAAGAGAGAGAAATGGGGCAGAAAAATATTTAAAATAATAATAGTGAAAGTATGTCAAAAATTTAATTGAAAGCATTAGTCCTCAGACCTAAGAATCTCAGTGGGCCATAGGAGAGAATACATAAATGAAACTGCACCTAGGTATAGCATAGTAAAACTTAAAACGAAAAAATCTTAAATGTAATCAAAGAAAAAAGGTACATTACATACATGGAAAATGATAATATTAACTGACTTCCCATCAGAAATAACAGAGGTCACAGATAACAGAAAAACATTTCAAAGTGCTGGAAGAAAAAATGGCAAACTAGAATTCTGCATCTAGCAAAAATGTCTGTGAAAAGGGAGAAATGATGGCATTCTTGGGCAAATGAAATCCAAGAGAATTCCTTGACAACAGACTTTCACCACAAGAAGTGTTAAAGGAAGTTCTTGAGGCTGAAGGCAAATGATAATAGATGAAAATTCTGATATTCAGAGAGGAATGTAGAGTACTGGGAATGGTCACAATGTAAGTAAATATAAATTGATACTTTTCTAATTCCTTAAAAGACAATTTATTGTTTAATGGATAAACAATAAGACTTATAAAATATGTATAAGTAAAAGAAAATTTATAACAACAATAGTTCAAAGGATTTCAGGAAATATATGGAATTATATTGCTGTAAGCATCTGATGTCACACTTGAAATGATATATCATTCATTCAAAATGGACTATTACGGGTTAAGAATGCATATTGTAGTCCTAGAGGAGCAAGTAAAAATAATACAGGGAAGCATAGCTGAAAACCATTAAAGGAAATAAAGTGGAATGCAAAAAATAATCAACTAAACCCAAAGAAGGCAGGAAAAAAAAACCCCAAAGGAATAAATTAAGATGGAGAAAGTAGCAAGATAGTGGACTTGAACCCAATCATATCAATAATGCCACTGACTGCAAAGGGATCAAATGGTTTGGTTTAAAGGCAAGGATTATCAGTCCAGATAATGTAAGATGTAGGATTTCTGCTTTTGGACATGGTGAAGCAATGGCCAACTGAAAGACACCCCACCCCTGCCACACACACAGACCTTACAGAAAATAAGACCTGGACATAATACAAAGGTCTGAAGATGCTGGGGTATGAAAATGAGCATAAATATTCTCAGAAAGTAATAAAAAAATCCTGGGTATGTGGTGCAGGATATTGATAGTAAGGGAGGTTGTGTGTGTTGGCAGAGGACAAGGGGTATATGGGGTGCCTCTGTACTTTCTGCTCAGTTTTGCTGTGAACTGAAAACTGGTCTAAAAAATTGAACAATAGTGAAAAAAACAACCACGCATGGGCATATGTCAAAAAGACACAGGAACTAGCTTAAAGGAGCTTCTACTGGCCCAATTCAGGACAACTGGAACAACAATAGTAAAGGGTTATTACTACTGCGTAGTAATAAACAATATTGGGGGAGCCGTAATCCAACTGGATGGATTGCTATTGGACGGGTGAGCTGTAATCCGATGGGGCTGATGTCCTTACATGAAGGAGATAAGATACCAGGGCTGCATGCACAGAGGAAAGGCCATGTGAGGACACAGTAGGAAGGTGACCAGGACAGGGAGAGAGGCCTCCAGAGAAACCAGCCTGCCCATACCTAGATATTGGATTTCTAGGCTCTGCCACTATGAGAAAATACATTTTTTGTTGTTTAAGGCACCAGTCTATGATATTTTGTTACGGCAGCCCTAGCTGACCAATACGGTCCCCACACAAAGTAGTTATGAATTAAAAAAGAAAAATCATAAAAGAGAACTTGGCAAGTGTCAATTTAATGGAGAGGCCAGAGTGAGCATTACCAGCCTCACACCAGCATCACATGACTTCTGACCTGATGCACAGAGAAGGACATGCCTCTCTGATGGGATTCCTCCAAAATGCATAGTCCGCCTGCATTTACTCATGAGGACACAGAGGGCAATCCCGGACTGAGAGGTGCTCTACAAAATAACTGGCCAGCACTCTTCAGAGTCATCCAGGAAAGCCTGAGAAACTGATCCAGATGACAGAACGACACCAAAGTGCTCGTCACCCTCCTGCATTAGACACCGGACTTGCCACCAAGCAGCCTCAGTGGACCTACTGTGACAATTAATGAAATGGGAATATAGGCTGTGGATTGGATAATAGAATTGTTTCAGTTTCTAATTTACTGATACTGATATTTGTTTCATGGGTCTGGAAAATGATCTCTTGTCCTTGGAACACATACACCGTGTAGTTAAGGGGTCCTAATGTCCCCAACTTCCCTGCAATGGTTCAGGGGACAAAAATACACACACGTACACCTATGTGAGTGTTTATATGCTATATATGCTTACTTATCTTTATATACACATATATACATATAAATATATTTATGTGTGTGCATATGTACATATACACATATGAGAGTGTGTGTGTGCATTCACACATATATGAGGGAACAAAGGAGAAAGGCAAGAATAATCAAGCAAATGTGATAAAGTGAAAACAATTCATGATCTGAGTGAAGGGTATACAGGAGTCCCTTGTACTGTTCTCACAACCTTACATCAAAATTTAAAAGTTACAAAAAAAGATGATGTTAAAAAAATGGAAAGCTACAAACAATATTTGCGATACATATATCTGGAAAAGTGCATGTATCCAGAATATATTAACAACTTCTACAATTCAATGATAAAAATAAAAATAATTAAATGGGCAAAAGAGCTGAATACACACTTCACAAGAAGTTATTAAAATGACCAATTAGCACGTGAAAAGGTGCAAAGGTGTGTTAGCCCATTCATCAGGAAAATGCAATTTTTTTAATCAAAATTTTAATTACAAACAAAATTTAAAACTAAAACTACCATGAGTTACCACTATACACCTGTAGAGAGATTAACATTTACAAGACTAAGACTGATAGTATAAAATTCTTTCAAGGGTACGGAGCCCCTGGGACTCCCAGTTACTACTGCAGGGTAGTGAAATGCAAAACCACTTCGGAATATTGTTTGGCAGTTTCTTATCAAGTTGACCATACAGCTTCCCTATGGCCTATCAATTCCAATCTGAGTATTTATCCAAGATAAGTAAAAACATTTATCTGTAAATGGATTTTTGTGCACATGTTCATAGCTGTGTATTTGTTCATAGTAGTCCCAACCTGGAAACAACCCAAGGGCCATCAGAAGACTAACTGATCGCAGCATATCCATACAATGAAATACCGTTAAGCAGTAATAGGAAAAAATCACACATGACAGGAATCAACCTCAAAATGGTTTACCAGGTGAGAGAAGTCAGAAGCAAACAAGTGGGGGTTATTCCTGGGTTCTGGAGCAGTAAGACGTCTCCTGGTGATGTGAATCAGAACAGAGATGGCCTCTGGAGAGGAGGGGTGTTTTGGCTGGAAATGAAAGAGGGAATTTGCTAGGGAGATAGAAACGTTCTGTCTTGATTTCTGTGTTCCTTATATGGGTGTATGCATTTCCAAAACTCCTCAAGCTGTTCACTTGAAATCTTCCTTATTGTATGTATGACGCACTTCAATTCTAAAAACTTGACAAAAAAAAAAAGGATCAGGGACCTCCACATTAAAATAATATGTTAATTAAATTAATTTAAAGAGTCTGAGTCTTGCTGACTTGAGACAGCTGAGTACTGGGGGAGAAGGGGGTAGCCTGAGGCATGACCCGCCCTCCCAGGTCCTCCTGGCCCTGGAAATGGAGCTGGCCCCCCGCCAGGGGCCTAGTACACCCAGCCTTTGGCTTGGCCATCCTTGGTGGGAGCCCCATGGCCTTTCTGGTTCCCTGCCACCTACCCCAGCTGGGACGAAGATGCTCACGGCACTTCTCCTTGGCTCTCAGTGGGGGTGGGTGGCCATTCTTGGTTCTGAGGTGTGACACCGCCTCCTCACCTCACGCCCTATGGAGTATGAGGAAAAGCCCCTGACTCGGAAGTTCTCTGCCCCTTCATCTGCTCCAGGTGGGGCTGGGGTAGTGTTCCCTGCAACATCAGAGAAGAGAGAATCTTCTCTGCAGCACAAAGCCTAGTGCCTCCCATGACTTGCAGCTCTGGGGTCATCCCCAGACAGTCCCTAGAGCCCCAGGACATGGAGGGAGGAGAAAGGAGTTTCCTGAAAGGAGCAGGTGTTGCAGCACACACAGCAGCACAGAGCTACTGTCAGGCTGTGAGGAACCAGCCTGACCAGGTAAACATGAGCTCTGGGTTTGGGGAGACAAGGACCATGGGAGGACCTGGGGGCAGGGCCTGCGAGTGCCTCTGCAGGTGACTGACTGGTGCCCCCCCACCTGGTAAGGGCCACCCAAGGGGCTGAGGCCCGGGCTGTGTCAGGGCTGCTGGGATCCATCAGAGGGGCCTGAGCCTGGAGCGCCACTGTGGACAGTCAGCCAGATGCAGCGTGGCTCGGAACGAGGTGGGGTCGCTAAAGGGACTGGCTGATTCCGGATGTGTCAGGGGCGCAGTGAGGGCCAGTGGGCGACTACAGAGGTCAGGCTCTCGGTCTGGCTTGGGACCCACCTTGTGGTGCGACCACAGGTAAGTCACTGCCCGTCTCCGGGCCTCAGCTCCTCCATCTTTGAAATATGGAGGATAAGCTGTACGGTATGCAAGATCCCTTCAGCTTAAAAAATACCCAAAACAATGAAAAGCCTATAATTGTCCAGTGCAAGGTGCCAGAGAGGTGCATTTGGCTTAATCTGAGGAAGAACATTCCAGCATTCATAAGCATCTCTCCATGAAATGGGCTGCGGGGAGGGTCTGAGCTTCCCAGCACTGCTCACAGTAAGGTCGTCTGGAGGGTGGAAAGAGCTCCAGTCCTGGGCCAGGTAGCTGAGGCCCCCGTGTGCCCAGGACACCTGTCCCCCAGATCTCCTGATGTTACTGCATTCCAGGGTGCTCACTGAGTGCCTAGGAATCCAGCCGGGAGATGAGTCCTTCACCTTCTGGGGAGTGTGCAAATGGTGCTGGGGAGTTCCCTCACCCAGGCCTAGGATTTCTCCATCTTTTCCCAACGCAGATGCCTTGGCCATTCAGAAACAATGTCTCCCTGCTTTGGGACCCCAGCCCAAGATGCACTGCTCTTTCCCTCCAACAGCAAGACCTTGGATGGGAGCCTTGAACACCAGGGTCCCTTAAGGCCAAAAGGACTTGGCCGCACACATGCTCACTGGCACCAAGCCACTGAGAATAGCTGTGCGACCACGTGTTGAAGCACGTGCGAGTGCCCGGGAGCCTGGGCTGAGAGGGAGAGCGTGCAGGGCTTGGACATTTCCATTTTCCAAATGGCTTGCAAAAATAAAATGGTTATTTTCTTTTGGGCTGGCAAGGAGGCCAGACGTGCTTGCGTGGGCCAGTGTGGCAACCGATTCATACTGGGGCCACAACTCCAGTGGTAACGTATTTGCTGTTTCTTTGAAAGTCCACCTTCCTGGCAGTCTGGCTGAAGCCCCAAACCCCACAGCTCCACTCGGCTTGGAAAGTGTTGGGAGGTCCTGGGAGGAGGGGGTAGCCCTGGAGCGAGGGGTGGGGGCAGCAGGCGTTTGCTCAGCCTCTATCAGCCCTGGTGATTTACGCCTCAAGAAATAAGTGAGCTGAGCACAGGAGTGGTGGGAGGCCAGGGATCCCGCCCCCGCGCAGGTGAAGGGAGACCCTGACTGGGAGTGCCCCCTGGAGCCTGGGGCAGAGAGCCCAAGCCCTGTCCAGGCAGAGCCTGTGGGTACTGGGCCAGCGTCCCCCCAACCCTGGGACGTGGAGGTTGGCACTGCCGCAGGCTCCCTCCTCATGACTCACTCTCCCCCTCCAACCCGAATCGGGCCTCCCCTCCATCCCAGCCCCTTGCCAAGGACTCAAAGGAGGTGGCTTGGCCAACCCACAGACCTTCCCATGGTCCGAGGTGGAAAATGAGGAGGGCCCAGCTGCCATGAAGGCACAATCCTTTCTGGTCCAGACGGCCCTACACAGACTGTTCTGCCCTGGGGCAAGAGCAGCCCATTGCCTTCTGGGAAGATTGGGGCACCTTTGGGACCCTGATTGTCAGAGCGATCAGGAGCTCCAGGTCTGCGCCTGCTCTGAACACGGGTCCCCTTTCCAGGTCGATAGTTCTCCTGTTCGATGCAGTGAGCCCAGAACCCACGGGAGAGAGATCTCCTGTCCACTGGGAGAGGCCAACCCAGACCCCAGAGGAGGTGCTGTGGTCGGCCATTAGGGGAGAGAAAGACTGAGAGAAGGAGGGAGCATTAGTCACATCCCCAGTCTTAAGGTCAGATCCCTCAGTTGCATACCCCTAGAAGAGACAGTGAGAGAGAGGCAGAGAGAGAAGGGAGGGAGGGCTGGAGGGAGGAAGGAAGGTGGGAGGAAGGGAGGGACGGGAGGAGGGAGGGAGGGAGGGGAAGCAAGGAAGAAATAAAGCCAGCTTAGCCCTAAGTCTGGTGCAAGGATTATTTCCATTTTTTTCAGGTGGGAAAATTGAGGCTCAAGGAGGCCATGAGAAACTCCCCAAGGATTCAGACTTGGCTCTGACCCAAGGGATTTAACTCCAGCCTCTTCTCTCCATCCACAAAGGAGGTGAAAGGTCAGGTGCCAGGCAGGAGGCCCTGGACTTGGGGTGTCCCAGCTCGAAGGAAGCTTGGCCAGCCCCTCCACTCCCCGTGGGAAGCCAAAGCCCCAGGCAGAGAGGGTATCACGGAAGACTGCCCTGTGGGTGTGCAACAGAGCCAGGCCTAGACCTGGGTGTCCTGCTCCGCAGGCACGTCCTGTCCCCGGGGCGATGGCCATGCTGACCCTGAGCACCCTGACTCCATCCTCAGCTTC
Source organism: Smutsia gigantea (assembly GCA_032199065.1). Taxonomy (NCBI): domain Eukaryota; kingdom Metazoa; phylum Chordata; class Mammalia; order Pholidota; family Manidae; genus Smutsia; species Smutsia gigantea. The sequence continues at coordinate 97,342 of JAVSCE010006742.1, forward strand.
CTGGAGTGGACATGACACTTCTGCAGAGGCCCCCTCTGTCTTTGGAGCTTTCTGAAAATGTGCAGAGCGATTTGGGCTTGGTACTCTGCCTCTTGGTCAGGCCTCCTGTCTGCCCACAGCCAGCGCCTCCCCTCGCAGCAAGACCAGAGGGTGAGAGGAGAGGAGAGTGTGGTTCCCTTAGATGGGCTCCCTTCTCCTCTCCCCCTCTCCCCTTCCCTCTCCCCCTCCCTCTCCCCTTCCCTCTTCCCCTCTTCCCCTCTCCCCTTCCCGCTCCCCCTCCCTCTCCCCCTCCCTCTCCCGTTCCCTCTCCCCTTCCCTCTCCCTCTCCCATTCCCCTTCCCTCTCCCTCTCCCATTCCCCCTCCCTCTCTCCCTCCCTCTCCCCCTCCCTCTCCCTCTCCCCCTTCCCTCTCCTTCCCTCTCCCTCCCTCTCCCTCCTTCCTTCCCCTCTCCTCTCCTCCTCTCTCCCTCCCTCTCTCCCCCTCCTCTCCTTCCTCTCCCCTTCCCTCTCCCCTTCCTTCTTCCCTCCCTCTCCCCCTCCCTCTCCCCTTCCCTCTCTCCCTCCCTTGCTTTGGTCCTAATTCTTATGAGGAAGGCTTCCAGGATTTTACCAGCCAGTATTGAAATAAGCCAAGCCGAAAAAGACAAGTATCAAATGATTTCACTCATCTGTGGAGTATAAGAACAAAGAAAAAAACTGAAGGAACAAAACAGTAGCAGACTCACAGAACCCAAGAACAGACTAATAGTTACCAAAGGGAAAGGGACTGGGGAAAATGGGCGGGAAGGGAGGGATAAGAGGGAAAAAGGGGCATTACGATTAGCAGATGTAATGTTGGGGGGGCAATGGGAGGGCAGTACAACTCAGAGAAGAGAAGTAGTGATTCTATAGCATCTCACTACGCTGATGGACAGTGACTGCAATGGGGTTGGTGGGGACTTGATGATAGGGGGATGTAGTAACCATAATGTTGCTCAGGCATTTTAGATTAATGATATCAAAAAAAAAAGATATATAGATGGCAGATAAACACAGGTAATGATATGCAGCACCACTGAGCATTCAGGTAAAAGCAACTTAAAACCACAAGCTCATACCACTGTACACTTATTCCAATGGCTACAATTTTTAAAAGGAAAAAAAGCCCTACCCTTACACATGGTGATGGAAAGGATGGGAAGCAACTGGAACCCTCCCTTATTTTTGCTGGTTGGAAAACAAAAGTTTGCAAAACAATGTGACAGTTGCTTACAACTTTAAATATATGCTTACGACACCACCTGGCCATCCATCTCCCAGATATTTATCCGGGAAATGAAAATTTATGGTCATGTAAATACTTGTATATGAAAGTTTCTGGTGGCTTAATTCACAGTCACCAAAGGTTAGAAATGACACAAATCCTGTTCAAGCAGTGCGCATATGAGTGACCAGAGCAACATCCCTAAGACAGACTGCCAGAAAACAGGAGTGTCCTGCTGATGCATGGACAGCAGAATGAATCTCAAAAGCATTCGGCTAAGAGTAGCAGAGCTAGCGACTCACTGAACCCACCCTCCCCCAGAAGCAACAGAAATTCTTGCAAAACAATAAAATCCAACCATCTTGGAACTCTGGGAATGGACTATAGGCTGAGAACAAACTGTAAAGCACCTCTTCAAGAAACACTACTGAACCTCAGTAATCACAGTGGGTCTGTGGCATTTTATATTTGTGGCTGTTTCCAAAAGCCCTCCCTCCCCAGCTCACTGATACAGTTCTGTTGAAAGGTTAGTAGTTTGACCTGGAACTAGAATCTGCAGGAAAAATCTCTGCTCCCACGATGTTGTTGCTCTTTGATTTGACTGAGTTCAGTTCTGCAAATAAAGCCCCCTGCCCAGGGTGTTACTGCAAAGAATAGGAATCTGCCGGTAACGCCGCAGTTGCCTGAGGCTATGGTTTCTGTTGGAGCAAACAAGACCCTGGCCAAAAATTTTAAAGGATGAACTACAGAACTAGAAAACCAAAGGGAATTTTGATTTCTCCTTGAGGTCTGACATATTCCTGAGGATTTCAAAGGCTGTGTGCATGCACAGGGCTATATGCACACCCAGGAAAACCTGGAAAAGAGGAATACCCTGTCACTCACATATGGCTGACCTTGAGGCCCTACACAAGCAGGAATTAAAAACTAAAAAATAGTTTTAAACCACCTGAAGTGAGGTGTTATCTTCACTCATGAAGTTAGGTGTTATCGTCACTCACAAGAAGCTCTGACAAAGGGTGGAAAATGTATGCTCAGGGCAAGGAAAGCTGATCGATCACAGGCTGAGCACTAAATTGTATTGACATGAGCCTGAACCTTAGGAAGCCAGGCTTAGAAATAGAAATGAGAACTTAAAAAAAAAATGAGATAGTGAGCAGAGAACTCACTGGCTGCACACTGCAGGGAATGCGGAGTTTGCCCAGGAAAGCCCCTGAAGTGGTAGGCAGGGAAAAGAAAACAAAAGCAAACAAACCAACCCCCAGCAACACCACCAGTCCCTGGAGTGAGCTCATGACAGAATTGTTACAATATGTTATTTAAAATGTCCAGTTTTCAACAAATGTTATGACATATGCAATGAAACAGGAAAATATAGTCCATACACAGGGGGAAAGAAGCAACCAACAAAACATGTCCCTGGGGTGACCCAGGTGTTGGGTTTACAAGACAAGCAAATTAAATCAGTTAGTATAAATGCGTTCAAAGAACTTTTAAAACTATGTTTAAAGAATTAAAGGAAAGTATGACAACTGTGTCTTACCAAACAGAGAATATCATAAAGAACCACAACTGGAAAGACAGAGAGAAAAAGTAACCAAGTAGAAATGCTGGGGTTTGAAAATAGGAACTCACCTTTGTGAAATGAAAAATTCACTGGAGAAGCTCAACAAATTCGAACTCACATAAGGAAGTTTCAGGGACCAAACATTTGAAAAGAATTAATACCAGTTCTTCACAAAGTCTTTCAGCAAATAGGAGAGGAGGAAACACTTCCCAATCATTCTATGAGGCCAACATTGCCCAGATGCCTAAACTGAAAAAAAATCACAAGAAAAGAAAATTACAGACCAATATCTCTTATGAATATTCACAAACAAAATACTACAAAAGACTAGCAAAAATCCACAACAAAATAGTAGCAGACCAAATCCAGCAATGAAAAAGATTTTACACCATAACCAAATGGGATTTATCCTAGGAATGCAATGTTGATTTAACATCCAAAAATGAATTAATGTAATATACATCAATAGAATTTTTTTAAGCCACATGATCATCTCAATATATGCAGAAAAAGCATATGATAAAATCCAACACCTTTTATGATGAAAACACAAAATAACCTAGGAATAGATGAGAACTTCCTCAAACTGACAAAGGGCATCTGTGAAAAACCCACAGCTAATGTTATACTTGCTGGTAAAATCCTGGAAGCCTTTCTCATAAGAATTAGGACCAAAGCAAGAATGTCTGTTTTCACTATTTCTATTCAACACTGTGATGGACAGTGTAACCAGAGCAATCAACAAAGAAGTAAAAGGCATACACTTTAGAAAGGAAGACATAAAACTATCTCTATTTGCAGTTGACATGATCTTATATAAAGAAAATTCTAAGGAACTTACTTAAAAAACTATTGGAACTTATAAACAATTTCAATAAGGTTGCAGGATACAAGATATATAAAACTCAATTGCATTCCTATATACTTGCAATAAACAATCAAAAAATAAAATGAACACAACTCCATTTACAATAACATCAAAAAGAATGAAATACTTAGGAATAAATTTAACAAAAGTCATGCAAAACTTATCCTCTGAAAATTATAAAACATTGCTGAAAGAAATTAAAGCCACTCTAAATATATGAAAAAATATCCCATGTTCATGGAGTAGAAGACTTAATACTGATAAGATAGTAAAACTCCCCAAACAGATCTGTGGGTTCAAAACAATCCCTATCCAAATGCCAGCTGACTTCTTTGTAGAAACTGACAAGCTTATTCTAAAATTCGTATCAGTTCAAAGAACTCAGAATATAAAACAGCCAAAAACAATTTTCAAAAGAGGAGAACAATGTAGGAAAATTCACACTTCCTGTTTTCAAAACTTACTACAAAGCAACAATAACTGTTACAGTGTGGTACTGGCATAAGGATGGCTATATAGATTAATGGAATTAAATTGAGAGTCCAAAAATAAACTCATGTATTTATTATAAACTAACTTTTGACAAGAGTGCTAAGATCAGAATAAATCTTGCCATTTGTAACAACATGGATGGATCTAGAGGTATTATGCTAAGTGATACAAGTCAGAGATAGAAAAACAAATATATGATTTCACTTGTATGTGGAATCTACAAAACAAAAAACAAAATCTAGAGCAAACAAGCAAAAGCAAAACAGAAATAGACTCATTAAACACAGAGAACAGACTGGTGGTTGCCATAGGTGAGGAGGGTGGGGGGAATGGGTGAAATAGGCAAAAGGGATAAAGAGGTACAAACTCCCAATTACAAAATAGATTAGTCATAGGGATGAAAGAACAACATAGGGAATATAGTCAATAATATTGTAATGTCTGTATGGTGACAGATGGTTACTATATTTATTGTGTGAGCATTTAGTAATGTATATAATTGTCAAATCATTATGTTGTCCACCTGAAACCAATATAATGTTGTATATCAACTGTACATCAAAAAAAAAAGCAGTGGCAAGATCATTTAATGGGGAAAAAGTAACCTTTCCAGCAAATGTTGCTGAAACAACTGGATAGTTGTTTGCAAAAGACACATACAAAAGAATTAAGTTGAACCATTACCTTACACCATATTTAACTGTTAACTTAAAATGGATCAAACACCTAAATGCAGGAGCTAAAACTATAAAACTCTAGAAGAAATCACAGGGCTAGATCTTCATGACCTTCGATTTGGAAATGATTATTAGATATGATGCCAAAAGCAAGAGCAATAAAAGAAAAACTGAATATATGAGATCTCATCAAAATTAAAGTCTTTTATGCTTCAAAAAGTAAAAGGTATCAAAAGAGTGAAAAGACAGTCCACAAAATGGGAGAAAATATTTGCAAATCATATACCTGATAAGGATTTGTAATGGCCAAAAGGTAGAAATAACCCAAATGTCCATTGTCTAATGAAAGGATAAAAAGATGTGGTATATCCATACAATAGAATATTATTTGGCCATACAAAGAAATGGAGTACTGATATATGCAACAACATGGAATATCCTTAAGCATTATGTTAAGTGAAATAAGTCAGTCACAGAAGACCACACATGATTCCATATACATGGAATGTCTACAGTCGGCAAATGCATAGAGACAGAAAGTAGAGTATCAGTTGCTTAGGCCTGGGGGTTATGTGGTAAGGTAGAGAGTAGGAGACTGATAGCTAAAGAACACAGGAATTTTTTTAAGTGATGAAAATGTTCTGAAGTTGACTGTGGTGATGGTTGCACTTACCTATGAATATAATAAAGATCATTGAACATTTTAAATGAATATATTTAATGGTATGTGAAAAATATCTCAATAAAGCTATTTCTAAAAATAAGGAGAGTGATACATTGTGGAATGTTGCTCAGATAACAATTAAAATAATGTTGACCACAGGATGTGACAACCTGGAGGTCACAGGTGGGGGTCACGTCATCAATTGTGCTAATACATGCATAATGGAAGTCCCAAAATGAGAGGAAAGAGAGAATAAGACAGAAATATTTGAAGAAATAATGCCTGAAATCCTCCCAAATTGGATGAAAAATATTAATATACACATCCAAGAGGCTCAGCAAAATCTAAGTAGGTTAAATCAGAGCTCCACACCTAAACACATCATGCCAAGCTAACAAGTCAAAAACAAAAAGAACACATTGAAAGTAGCAAGAGAGAGCTACTTAAAATGTACAAGGGAACTTCAATAAGATTAACAGCTGCCTTCACTCAGAAACTGTGGAGGACAGAAAAATGATACCTGTAAAGTGTTGAAAGTAAAGACTTGTATTCAGTGAAACTATTCTTCAAAAATAAAGGCATTCCCAGATAAACAAAGACTTAGAGAATATACAGCCATCACATCAGCTATACAAGGAATACGAATAGGAACCCTTTAGGCTGAAAAGAAAGGATATAGATAACAGCTCAGATCCACGTGGAGAAACAAAGAGTATGGATAAAGTAATTATAAATTTACATAGGTAAATATGAAAGTATAAATATATTTTTGTTTATAATAATTTTTTCTCCTATCTAATTAAAAGGACAACTGCATAAAGCAATAATTATAAATGTGTTGATAGACATATAATGAATATGGTTGTAAGTTGTGTGTCAATAACAGCACAAAGTTGGGAGGAAATGGGGCTATAGAAGAGCAAATATTTTGTTAGTATTGAAGTTAAGTTTCTATTGATATGAACTAAATTGTTATAAGATGGTAATCTTAATCCACAAGCAACTACTAAGAAAATAACTCAAAATATGGAGTAAAGGAAATGACTAGAATTTTAAATAGTATGCTAGGAAATATCTATTTAACACAAAATAAGGCAATAATGGTGGAACAGAAGAACAAAAAAGGCCTATGACATATACAAACAAAGAGCAAAATGGCATCCATAAATCCTAATCCTATTTATTTACACTAAACATCATACATTCAACACCCCAATTAAAAGGCAGGGACTGGAAGAATGGATAAAAAATATGATCAACTATATATGATCTACAAGAGACCGATTTCAGGTACAAAGACACAAATAAATCAAAGTAAAAGTAAGGAAAACAGATATACCTTGTAACAATAAATGCTGGTGAGGCTGCAGAAAAAGGGGAACCCTCCTACACTGCTGGTGGGAATGTAAACTAGTTCAACCAGTGTGGAAAGCAGTATGGAGATTCCTCAAAAAACTCAAAATAGAAATACCATTTGACCCAGGAATTCCACTCCTAGGAATTTACCCTAAGAATGCAGCAGCCCGATTTGAAAAAGACAGATGCACCCCTATGTTTATCGCAGCACTATTTACAATAGCCAAGAAATGGAAGCAACCTAAGAGTCCATCAGTAGATGAATGGATAAAGAAGAGGTGGTACATATACACAATGGAATATTATACAGCCATAAGAAGAAAACAAATCCTACCATTTGCAACAACATTGATGGAGCTAGAGGGTATTATGCTCAGTGAAATAAGCCAAGCCGAAAAAGACAAATACCAAATGATTTCACTCATATGTGGAGTATAAGAACTAAGAAAAAAACTGAAGGAACAAGACAGCAGCAGACTCACAGAACCCAAGAACGGACTAATAGTTACCAAAGGGAAAGGGACTGGGGAAGATGGGTGGGAAGGGAGGGACAAGGGGGAAAAAGGGGTATTACAATTAGCAGATGTAATGTTAGGGGGGCACAGGGAGGGCTGTACAACCCAGAGAAGACAAGTAGTGACTCTATAGCATCTCACTATGCTGATGGACAGTGACTGTAATGGGGTTGGTGGGGGGGACCTGATGAAGGGGGTAGTGTAATCACCATGATACTGCTCATTTAATTGTAGATTAATGGTATCAAAATAAACTTAAAAAAAATAATCAAAGAAAACAAAAAGAATGCAGGAGCCCAGTTTGAAAAAGACATATGCACCCTTATGTTTATCACAGCACTATTTACAGTAGCCAAGAAATGGAAGCAAGCTAAGTGTCCATCAGTAGATGAATGGGTAAAGAAGATGTGGTACATAAACACAATGGAGTATTATTCAGCCATAAGAAGAAAACAAATCCTACCATTTGCAACAACATGGATGGAGCCAGAGGGTATTATGCTCACTGAAATAAGCCAGGCAGAGAAAGACAAGTACCAAGTGATTTCACTCATCTGTGGAGCATAAGAACAAAACAAAAACTGAAGGAACAAAACAGCAGCAGACTCACAGAATCCAAGAATGGACTTACAGTTGCCAAAGGGAAAGGGACTCGGGGGGTTGGGGGGTGGAAGACAAGTAGTGATTCTATAGCATACTACTACACTGATGGACAGTGACTGTAATGGGGTATGTGGTGGGGACTTGATAATGGAGGAATCTAGTAACCACAATGTTGCTCACATAATTGTATATTAATGATACCAAAAAAAAGATATACCTTGTAAATAGTAACAGAGAGCTGGAGTGCCTATATTAGTATCAGGCAAAATAACACTTTAACATAAAAATTTTACTAGAGAAGGAGAGGTGACATCTTTTAATGACAATAAAGTCAATTCATCCAGTAGGTATAACAATCATAATCATATATGTACCTAATAACATAGTCCCAAAATACATGAAGAAAAAATTTATAATTAAAGATGGAAATAGACAATTCAGCAAGAGTAGTTGGAGATTTCAACACTCTACTTTCAATAATGGATGAAATACCAGGTGGAACAAGGAACTAGAAGACTTGTAATACACTAAACCAACTAAACCTAACAGAAATCTACAGAACATGTCAGTCAGCAATAGCAGAATACACATTCTTCTTAAGTGCATATGGGATAGACCATATATTAGGCTATAAAAAAGTCTCAATAAATTTAAAAGGACTGAGATTGTACAATCCATGTTCTCTTATGACAATGGAATTAAATTACAATCTGTAAGAAAAGGAAGTTGATATTTGCACATATGTGGACTTAAACAATATATTCCTAAATAACAAGGGATCAAAAGATAAATCACAAGGGATATTAGCGTTTATGTGGAGATGAATGAGAACAAAAGCACAGCACACCAAAACTTATGGGATGCAGGGAAAGCAGTGCTCAAAGGAAAATTTATAGTTGTAAATGCCTACAATAAAAAATCATTTCAGATTCATAATTTAACCTTCTACCTTAGATACCTAGAAAAATCAGAGCAAACTAAACCTAAATGAATACAAGGAAAGAAATAATAAAGATTACAGTGAAAACTAATGAAAAAGAGTATAGAAAAATAATAGGAAAGATCAATGAAAACCCAAAAGATGCTTATTTGAAAAGATTAATAAAATTGACAAACCTTTAGCTAAACTGACCAAGAGAAGAAGAGAGACAATTCAAATTAGGAGAATCAAGAATGAATCTGACCTCCCTTCAGAGCCTCTAGGGGAGACTTTGTCCCTTGTCCCTACCAGTGTTTGGTGACTTCTGATGTTCCTCAGCTGAGGCTTCTTCACACAGATCTCTTCCTCCACCTTCTGCCTTTTTTCTTCTTTATTGTGTGTCTCATAAGGACACTACTTATTAGACTTCAAGCCCACTCAGATAACCCAGGGCCATCTCATGTTGAGCACCTCAGCTTAGTCACATCGGCAAGGACACCTTTTCCACATAGTCACATTCACAGTTTCCAGGGATTAGGACATGGACAGATCTTCTTGGGGGCAACCATTCCACTAGAGAACACTTTCACTCCCCAATTTCAAAACTTACTGTCATGCTGCAGTTATCAAGGTGATAAGATACTGGTGTAAAGCTAGACACATAGATCAGTGCAACAGAGTTGAGAGTCCACACACACATCCTTATGTTTATAATCAATTGAATTTCAATGAAGATGCTAAGGCAATTCATTGGCAAAAGGACAACCTTTTCAACAAATGGTGCTGGGATCACTGGATATCCACCTGCAAAGAAGTGAACTCAGGCGCTAACCTGACAGCGCATGCCTACTCTGCTCTGGCTTGCTACCTGGTGCTGGAGGCCTGGAGGCTTTTCGACTGGCCTGGGCCAGTGTCAGTCTTAGGCAGATTCTGAGCACCTGGACTCAGGGGTGGGATGTCACCTACCTTCCTGACATCTGTAACTCTGTGTCTCTGGTTGGTTTTACGAGAGGGTTTCCTGCCATTCTCTAGTGGTGGAAGACTTCTGCCACGTATCAGTGTGAGATCCTGAGCCCAAGGTGGGGCCCTGCTCTACCTCCAGGTAGACGGCTTTTGCTTTTGCCCTTCTGTCCAGCTACAAAGGGTTTTTGCCTGTGCCCTGGGAGTGACCAAGTTTGCTATACCTCCAGCAGTAGCTTAAGGCTTTTGCTTCTAAGAGAGAAGGGTCTGGGAGAGTGGGTGGGATTTAACACCCATCTGGAGTAGCCAGCAGTCATCTCTCTAGTCCCCTGCCCGAACCCATCTTCCTCCTGCACCCCCAGTGGGGTCTTCTGGGAAAGAACTGGTGAGTGAGTGTGAACCACCCCCAGGTCTGTTTCCACCCCCCACCCCACCTTGCAGCCTTCCAGCGATTCCAGGCTGACACTCCAGGGATGCATGGCCACATCAAAACGGTAGCTGCATTCTTCCTGCCAAGCGGTATAGTGGCCACTACTCTCTGCTGTGCTCTGCAGCCCTGAGGCCAGTGTGTGTCCAGGTCTGGAGGAGCCCATCCTTCTTTGGAATTCAGGTTACTGGGTTGTGATAGATGGATTTGGCTTTTTCTGGCATTTTCTCATTATTAGGGTGGGAACAACATTCTTTGCAGCTTTCTATATCCTAAGCAGGAGCATAACTCCAAATCTGACCCTTTTGAGGGGACTGATTTAAGAGGACTGTTTAAGGGGGCTGTTGGGTGGAGAGACAAGCAGAGTCAAGCAGGCAGAGGCAGGTTTCTGGGGTTGCCGGGCCGACCTCCTGGGCCCTGACCAGGTGAGAGGGCCGATGAGGGGGCCCTTTGGGAAGATCACATTAGTGGACAGGTGAATGTGGGTCGGATTGATAAAAGGCACATGGCTGGTATCTGGAGTGAGTGAAGAGAAATGCAGAGGAGGGCCCAGACCTCTAAGACTTGGATCTTGTAAGTCCAGGGAGAGGAAATCCTGGGGCAAAATACCTCTAAAAACTGAAATCAGTCAAAGGGAGAAATAAAGTTTAAAATCTGTTTATTGCTTACAAACTGCAGTCCACAGCCATCTCTCTCCCCTGCTCCAGAAGGAAGCCGGCAAGCAAGCCAGCCCCTCCCCTTAACCTCTCAGGTTCAGACACACCCTCAGTTGCCCAGGTAATTACCCATTGATATGGAGATGAACTTCTCTCCATCCCTGAGGATATGCAAATACACTAAAGCCAGGTGAGATATTCTGGAAAATGTTACAATTTTACTCACAGATCTCCTCTGGACCGTATATTTGGCCTGATGCACTTCCTGAGAAGAAGGCCGTGGCTTTAAGGCTATGAGCTTCCTCTGGACACATTTATGGTCTTAGGGCTCTGAGCTTTCTCCAGAAAGTGTCATGGCTTTAGGGCAATATATTGTGAATAATGACGGGCTCTGGTTGAGCACTTTATCCCCCACCAAGCCCTGCTCTAAGGGCTTTCCAAGGATGCATTCATGTAGCTGTCACAGCCACCGATGGGGGGAGGGGGTCCTGTGTCATCTCCCACCCGCACCCACAGACGGGGAGGCAGGGCACAGAGTCACCTGCTGTGGTGGGCTGAATGGTGGCCCCAAGAGATGTGTCCACGTCCTAACCCCCAGAACCTGGGACAGTGACCTGATCTGGGGAAAGGGCCTTCGCAGATGTAACAAAGTTAAGGATCTTGAGATGATGCCATCCTGGGCTGTCTGGTGGCCCCCCATCCAATGGCAAGTGTAGAAGTAAAGGAATAAGACCCACCCGGTGAGGAAAGCGAAGGCTATTTATCCAGTTTGCTGGGGTCAGGGGGCAGCCGCCACCCCTTGCGACTGGCAGAACCTCACGGGAGGTGGAGGCAGAGCCTGGCGGTGGGAAGGGCCAGCTCAGGCACCTGCCGGGGCTGCCGGCCTGGGGAGGGGGGCAGAGGTGGCTCCCTGGAAGGGGGCATCCCATGCGGCTTGTTAGGGGGCTCATCTTGTTTCCCTTGGTTGGACCCAAGTTGGAAGAGGGGACAAAAATCGGGGCAGCCATGAGTGATTGATCAGGTCCTGGCCGCTGGGGGCTGATGGTTACAGAGGTCACTGCGCGGCTTCCTGGGTGGCCTTCCGGCCAGGCCTGACTCCCAGCAGGCTGGCTTGCTGAGTGGTTTACTATAGATGAGGGGGCAGACTCCCAGGCAGGCTGCTGCGGGCTGGGGTTAGAGGTCTGTTCGTTATCCTTTTGCATAGACACACCTCAGAGAGATGTTGGGGTCAGTTCCAGACCACTGCAATAAAGCAAATATCACAATAAACTGAGTCAAATTAATATTTTGGTTTCCCAGTGCATGCAAAATAGATTGCACTATACTGTAGTCTATTAAGTGTCCAACAGCACCGTGTCTTTAGAAGTGCACATTACTGGATTGAAACATACTTTATTGCTAAAAACTGCTAACCATGATCTGAGCTTTAATTATAAGTGAGTCATAATCTTTTTGCTGGTGGAAGGCCTCGCCCCAGCGCCGATGGCTGCTGACCGATCAGGGTGCTGGGTGCTGCAGGCTGGGGTGGCTGAGGCCATTTCTTAAAATAAGACAGCAATGAAATTCCCTGCATCCATTGACTCTTCGCTCATGAACAATTTCTCTGTAGCGTGTGGTGCTGTTTAATGGCATTTTACCCACAGTGGAACTTCTTTCAAAACTGAAGTCAATCTTCTCAAACCCTGCGGCTGCTTTATCAATAAGTTTATGTGATATTCTAAATCCTTTGTTGTCACTTTGTCTTCACAGTATCTTCACCAGGAGTAGTTTCCATCTTAAGAAACCGCTTTCCTTGTTCATCCATAAGCAGCAGCTCCTCATCCATTAAAATTTTATCATGAGATCGTAGCAATCTGGTCATATTTTCAGGCCCCTTTTCCACTACATCTGTAGTTACTCCCTCCACTGAAGTCTGGAACCCCTCAAAGTCATCCAACTTCTTTGGAATCAGCTTCTTCCCAAATCCTGTTAATGTTGATTGTTTGACCTCTTCCCACGAATAATGAATGTTCTTATTGGCATCTAGAGTGGCAGATCCTTTCTGGAGGTTTTCACTTGACTGACCAGATCCATCAGAGGAATCACTGTCTATGGCAGGTATAGCTTTATGAAATGTATTTCTCAAGTAATTAGACTTGAAAATTGCAGTTACTCCTTGATCCACTGTGTTATCAGACACAAAAACAACATTAATCTCATTGTGTATCTCCACCAGAGCTCTTGGGTGACCAGGTCACAGGGCACTGGCAACACGCAGTCATATTTTTAAAGGAATCTTTTTTTCTAAGCAGTAGAACTCAACAGTGGGCTTAAGCTATCCAGTAAACCGTGTTGTAAATAGATGTGCCGTCATCCAGGCTTCATTGTTGCATTTATAGAACATGAACAGAGGACCCTAGAATTTTCAAATGGTCAGTGGGCATTGGGTTCGATTTAAAGTCACCAGCTACAGAAGCCACTAACCAGAGAGTCAGCCTGTCCTTGGAAGCTTTGAAGTCAGGTATTGACTTCTCCTCTGTAGCTATGAAAGTCCTAGGTGGCGTCTTCTTCCAATTGAAGTCTGTTTTGTCTACACTGAAAATCTGTTGTTTAGTGTAGCCACCTTCTTGAATGATCTTGGCTAGATCTTCTGGATAACACTGCAGCTTCTACATCAGCACCTGCTGCTTCACCTCATATTTTTATGTCATGGAGATGGACCCTTCCCTTAAAACCTCATGAACCACACCTGTTAGCTTCAAACTTTTCTCCTGCAGCTTCCCCACCCCTATCAGCCTTCACAGAATTGAAGAGAGGCAGGGCCTTCCTCTCGATGAGCCTCTGGCTTAAGGGAATGTGGTGGCTGGCTCAGTTGTCTATCCAGACCACTAAACTTTTTCCATATCAGCAATGAGGCTGTTTCATTTTCTTATCATCCATGTGTTCACTACAGGAGCTCTTTTTATTTCCTTCAAGAATTTTTCTTTCGCATTCACGACTTGGCTGACTATTCAGTGCAAGAGGCCTGGCTCTCAGCCCATCTCAGCTTTTGACATGCCTTCCTCGTTGGGCTTAATTATTTCCAACTTCTGATTAAAGTGAGAGACGTGCAACTCCTCCTTTCACTTGAACAGTTTGGAGGCCACTGGAGGGTTATTAACTGGCCTGATTCCAATACTGTGTCTCAGGGAAGAGGGAGGCCCAAGGAGAGGGAGAGAGTTGGGGGAAGAGCTGGTCAGTGGAGCAGTCGGAACACAAACAGCATTTATCAATTAAGTTCACTCTTTTATGGTCATGGTTCATGGCACCCCAGAACAATTACAATAGTAACGTCAGAGATCACTGATCAGAGATCACCATCACAAATATAATAATGAGAAGATTTGAAATATTGCACGAATTACTGAAATGTGACCCAGGCACAAAGATGGCAGACGCAGCTGGAAAAATGGCACCAACAGTCCTGCTCAGTGCGGGTTTGCCACAAACCTACAATTTGTAAAAAAAAAAATGCAGTATCTGCAAAGCACAATGGAAACGAAGCGCAGTAAAACGAGGTATGCCTGGGTTTTCTGAAACTCAAGGTCAGGTCTCCAGGGTCAAGTTCTCCATCAGGACAGGACAGTGATACCCTTCAGGATGAGTCCATGGCTTTAAGGCCCTGGGCTCCCTCAGGGAGGGACATGACTGGAAAGCTGTGAGTTCCTGCCAACAGGTCCTTGGCCTAGAGCTGTGGGCACTTCCAGGGCAGGGCCAGGGCTGTAGGACCACCAGCTTGCCCCAGAGGCCATGATGTAGCTTCACGAACTCCTTCAGGACTATCAATTTTGGGGGCCAAGACTTGGGCACAGTGAACACCCTGCAGATGCAAACCCAGCTCTGTGTCCCCCGACACGGAACAGATCCCGCCGCCAGCTGCACACAGAAATCTCCCTGGCTCTGCCTGATTCTTGAAGGGGCTGGCTGGGTAGGTGGGGCTGGGAAAGGACCATCTGCCTACGGCTGAGGAGGTGCCAGAGACCAAGGAAAAGGAGGGATTTCAGTGTCACTCCCCATCTCTTCCCAAATCTGGAGGGAGAACATGTGGCTCACATCTCCTGTGCGGGTTTCACCGCTTAACCCTTGGCAAGGATTTCTGTAAATCCCATATATTCCAAATAAGTCCGCCTTCAAGCTGAGGCTGGGAAGGGTTTTTTTCCCTCCACATTGACAGCCCAGAGCACTCAAGGGGCCAGGGCCTAAATGCACAGAAAGCAGTTTCCATAGATGTGCTCATCACTGGAGAGGCTCTGTGCTTCAACCCCTGCCAGGGCTGCCTGACAGTTGTTTGTCATTATGTCATCCACACACGCCTGGTGTCTCATCCGGGGACACGTGGACAGGGTGCAGGTCACCCCGGCAAGGGCCAGCCAAGAGGCAGAGGGGGCTAGACCTGGCCCCTGAAGTCACAGCCCTGACCCTCCATCAGCCCTGCATTCAGCCACACGGACCTGCCTCCTGCTTCACAGCCTGCTGCCCCTTTGCATGCGTGGGTTCTTCTGCCTAAACCGCCCTCCTGCTCTTTTCCCCGCGGTGAAGTGCCGTGTCTCCCCACAAAAGGGAGCCGCCTGGGGAGGCCCCAGGCAAGTCCTCGCCACTTTTCTGGCAGCGCATCAAGCAGCCCCTCCCACAGCGTCTTCAGTATCTTACAGTCAGGGAAACTCTGAACTTCTGTTTCTTCCTCTGTGGAATGGGGTCACCATGGCGTCCTCCCAACAGCGCTGGGGGCAGGGGGAGGTGAGCGAGGCATTTGTCTGATGGAGCAACATTTATAAAGGCATCAAAAAACTCAGTAATTGAGATAAATAATACTTCAGTACAATCTATTAAAAAATGAAAGCAACATCCATATGTCCATGATGAACAAAATATCAAAATTACAAACAACGACAGGACTGATATATCTGAAGTTTCCTTTGGCCTCAGGCTACCCCTGAAGGTGGGTGATTCCAGGTACAGGGGGCTGGGAGGGCATTGTGGTACCAGCACGGTGGCCTGGCCCATGGAGACCTGGACGCTGTCTGACGCGGATCCAGCACAGGTCACGGGCTTCGCTCTCTCACGCCCATGGCCCAGTTCAGTAACTGTGAAGTACGGAGCTTGGGGTTTGGGGATTCAAAGGACTCTTCAAGGTCATCTTCACAGACCTGCTCTTTGAGCAGTGGGGTAAATAAAGGCCCAGAGGTGTGGGGCTTGCCCAGGGTCAGTGGCAAGGCCAGAGCAGGGAGGGGGTCCGGCCTTACTCAGGGCTCCCTCTGAGGTCTGCACCCTCTGAGGGCACCTTGCCCCTCTGCAGACTCCCCACACAAGCTTCCAAACCTCAGCCACAGGCCCCGCAAAGGGTCCTGGTGGATCAAGGGAGGCTGGCCCTGTCCTGCCTCAGGCTTCAGCATCCCAATCTGTGCAATGACCCAAGTTCCCTCCCACTGTCAGAAGGGAGCCCCTTCCTTCTGCAGGCTCCTCTGCGAGCCAATTCCAGCCTCATTTATTTTGTTTATTTCAATCCGATCTGTCCATTTCTACCTCCTATTCCAGCCCACTCTTTTTTTTCTTTTTGCTTTCATTAATATACAATTACATGAGCAACATTGTGGTTACTAGACTCCCCCCATTATCAAGTCCCCACCACATACCCTATTACAGTCACTGTCCATCAGTGTAGTAAGATGCTATAGAGTCACTACTTGTCTTCTCTGTGTTATACTGCCTTCTCCGTGTCCCCACCAACATTATACATGCTAATTGTAATGCCCCTTTTTCCCCATTATCCCTCCCTTCCCACCCATCCTCCCCAGTCCCTTTCCCTTTGGCAACTATTAGTCCATTCTTGGGTCTGTGAGTCTGCTGCTGTTTTGTTCCTTCAGTTTTTTCTTTGTTCTTATACTCCACAGATGAGTGAAATCATTTGATACTTGTGTTTTTCCGCCTGGCTTATTTCACTGAGCATAATACCCTCTAGCTCCATCCATGTTGTTGCAAATGGTAGGATTTATTTCTTCTTATGGCTGAATAATATTCCATTGTGTATATGTACCACCTCTTCTTTATCCATTCATCTACTGATGGACACTTAGGTTGCTTCCATTTCTTGGCTATTGTAAATAGTGCTGCGATAAACATAGGGGTGCATCTGTCTTTTTCAAACTGGGATGCTGCATTCTTAGGGTAAATTCCTAGGAGTGGAATTCCTGGGTCAAATGGTATTTCTATTTTGAGTTTTTTGAGGAACCTCCATACTGCTTTCCACAATGGTTGAACTAATTTGCATTCCCACCAGCAGTGTAGGAGGGTTCCCTTTTCTCCACATCCTCGCCAACATTTGTTGTTGTTTGTGTTTTGGATGTTGGCCATCCTCACTGGTGTGAGGTGATATCTCATTGTGGTTTTAATCTGCATTTCTCTGATGATTAGTGATGTGGAGCATCTTTTCATGTGCCTGTTGGCCATCTGAATTTCTTCTTTAGAGAAGTGTCTGTTCAGATCCTCTGCCCGTTTTTTAATCGGATTGTTTGCTTTTTGTTTGTTGAGGTGTGTGAGCTCTTTATATATTTGGGGTGTCAACCCCTCCAGCCCACTCTTATGTGATCGACCTCAGCTAATTGCATTCTACCCATTCAGTCCATCTTGTTTTATAGTTTCCATTCTAGCACGTACATTCCATCCCTTCTCGTTGGTTTTACCCATTCCATCCCATTTGGCCGCCCCATTCCACTGGGTACTATTTCACCTCCTGCATGAAGCCCCCCTCTAAGGGCCCCAGATGGGTACAGTGGAAACACCCACTCTGTGCACTGCCTCCCCCAGGGCCTCACTTGTCACCTTCCCAGCAAATGCCCATATGAGCTCATGTTTTGTGGTGTTTTTTTTTTAAGTCAACAACTGTGAATGCAAAGGGAGGCCTGTCTTTCATCTGATCGCCTCCAGATCCAGCTCTGACCAGCCTCCCATCCTCAGAGGTATCTGCAAGATTTCAGCTGCAGGCTTTCCCGCTGCCTGCTGGCCTGGGACCGCTGTTTCGTGACTGGGAGGCCGGGGGCTGAGCAGCCGTTGGAGCAGCGAGGCGTCTAGGGGCTTCACTGCATCTCTACTCTTCCCCAGGAGAATATTCTTGGATGTCAGCCCGACCTTCTCTCTCCCTACTTGCCCTGCCTTAATTGTCATTAAATAACAGGGAAACCCCAAGTTCTACAGCAGAAAGCAAAGCCCATCCCTAGTCCCGCCCGCTCAGCTCCAGGCTCCGTCACAGAGGTCAGGGCGCCCAGCAGCCTGTAAGAAAAACCTGCTGCTCTTCCTCTGGGTTTGCAAAAATCTCTCTCTCTCTCTCTGGGAAACCGATGATACTGGTTTGTGTTCTAGACCTTTTTCTTTGCCTAGATAAATATTTTACTAAAGAGGTCGTTCAGGGTTGTCCTACAATGACTTGTTCTCATTCATGGATGTAGTGGCATGTCAGTTCACGTCAGTCTACCCTGTTTTTAATTGATTGTGGTTTGCCTGGTAGTACTGTTTTGTATTATTCAGTGGAATGGGTCCTCCATTGAAGAACTCCTTTTTGCTCTAACAAATAACATTCTGGCCCACGTTCTTGTAGCTATATGCTGGCATGCACATTTCTGTGACTATTTGTGTTGGGCAGATTCCTAGTGGTGTCACTGTTCCGTGAGGGAGCACACATATTTTAATGTGCTGTTACTGTCGAATTCCCATTCAATCTGTCCTTTGAACCAATCTTCCATTCTCTAGCTAGAATGATCTTTCCAAAATGAATGTGAACATGTGAAAAACAAAACAATACCAAAAAATATCTTGTCTGAAAGTGGGATGACTTTGTGCCCCGGAGGGGCTGAGCTGTTGGATAAGACCAGAGACTTGCACATGTCAGGGAGCTGTCTGCGGGGTGGGGTGGGGGGGGGCGGTGAGACTGTGTCCAAAAGATCATCAGGCATGAAATTCCATCCTCTTCCCCCTGGGCTCAACGCCCAAGGTCCCCCTGGAGCTGGCGGGTCAGATGGAGATTCCAGAGACTTGGAGGTGGGGCCACCTGCGGCCATCGCTGAGGCTGGCCCAGCCAGACCCAGGCAGATGCCCTTGAAGACAGTCAGGGTCGCACCAGTCGGCCTGAGACTTGACAAATCCATCTCTTTGCTCCTCAGAGCTTTGGTTTCCTTTCCCACTAAATGAGGAATGTACGTGCCGAAAAGCCGCACAGAAAGCATGCTCATTTCTATGACACCAAATTCCTATTCCATTTGTTCCTGCTTTGGAGTCCCCGTCCTGGCGTGCACACTCCCTCCCCTTCCTTCTTACCCGTTTGTTTTCTGTACTCCACCCGATGCGGGCCACGCCGTCGCACTGCGCTCTGCGGTGAGTGCTGGCACCAGCACCCTGAAGCAGGGACTGGAGGTGGACTCCGGAGGTCCTCAGCCCTCAGCGAGCCTTGGAGGAGAGTACTGGGCAGGCATCATTCTGGGCCAGGTGGGTGGCTGCCCTGGTGGCAAAGTTTGTCTCTGCGGGGATGCCAAGGGTCCTCGGCCAGCCCCTGCCTCTGCCATGTGCCCTGGCCCTGCTGTGCTGGGAGCTGCGGAGACTGCCCAGGGCATCCTCAGCAGAGAGCAATGTCCCAGGGGGCAGGGAGGTGGGCTTCTCACAGACGGCTGTGTCTGAGCCCTTTCAGCAGTCATAGCCCGGAGGCCTCGTCACCTGGAGGCGTATGCCCATCCTTCAGGCAGGAACACTGGGAGTCAGAGAATGCAACTCCACCTCCGGTGGTCCCGTCTGGGCCTCCTGTGCCTGCTTTTAGGTTCAACAGGAGAAGCTAGCCAGGATGCAGGAGCAGCCCCGAGTCCAGCACACAGTCCTCAGGGGCAGAAGCACGGTCACGCGGATGCAGGCTGCTGGCGCACGTCTGGTGCGGAACAGGCTTCCAGTGCATGCAGCACTCCCGTCCGCTCGCCTCCCTGGCGCCCAGCTTGGTCCAGGGAAGCCGCAGTAAGGGCTGGACTTGCTACTCACCCGCTCCACGAGGCTGAGGCGGGCCCGGGACCCTGCAGCAATAGCTCACCCCAGGGTGGGTATCTCCTCACACAGAAAGTTCTTGCTGCCCGTTCACCAGGGTCTCTGGACACTGTGTGTGGGCTGCCTTCCCTCCAGTCCAGGGGCCACTGCAGCCAGGCCCGGGCTGACCGTCCTGCTGAACATTATTAGCAGAGTAGCCCCTGCAGGGGCTCGAAATTGGTTGAGCCTCCTGGTGGGAAGATCCAATTTTCACCTGGGAAAAAGTGGGAGGAGGGGGTGTGCTGCTTCTTGAGGTGCCAAGCACCCCCATTCCAGCTGTGTCCGAAAGGTCAGAGGCTGCCTGTCTGAGCCCCTCTGGGCAGAAGGAGAGCCAGCCAGGAGCCCGAGCTTGCTTAGCTGGCCTCTGAGGTCCCTCAGCCTCACACACCATACCCTACACACCCTCTGTGAGCCTCAGTTCCCGTGCCTATAAAGTGAAGGGCTCTGTGTATTCTCTAAGCCCTGCAATGTTGTTCTGAGATCCCCACTTTCCCTTGGTCTGCCCTGAGCTTAGAACATTTGGCCGTTCAGCACAAACTCCTGAGGCACCTGCTATGTACCAGGCAAAATGCTGGGCACTGGCTCTTGGACATGCGGCCGATGTGGGGGGTCACGTCCGACTGGGGCCCACCCCTTTGAGAGGTGAAGGCAAGGGGAGGGTGGAAGACAACAGGTTGTGGTGGGAGCTCTGAGAGGGAGCATCTGGCCCAAGCCAGAGGCTGTCATTTATTCATTCAACAAACATGTATTGAGTACCTTTTATGTGCCAGGCTTCCAAGAATAGAGTGGACAAGGTGCTGATGTTCTGATGGGTGGGAGGCAGCAGAGAAGTACACAAATGAACAAACAAAGTAGTGTCAGACCACAATCATGTTACAAAGAAAACAAACTAAGGGATGCTGGGGGTGTGGCCAGGGCTGGTGGGGCAGGGCGCTCCTCTAGGGGCAGTCAGGAGGGCCTCCCAGAGGAGGTGACAGCTGGGCAGAGCCCCACACTGCTGCCCCAG
Organism: Smutsia gigantea; assembly: GCA_032199065.1. NCBI lineage: Eukaryota > Metazoa > Chordata > Mammalia > Pholidota > Manidae > Smutsia > Smutsia gigantea. The sequence continues at coordinate 118,367 of JAVSCE010006742.1, forward strand.
CCATGGGCAGCTGCACTTTGGAGTCAACCAGTGGAACATGGTGGGTGGGACGTGCGTGGCGAGCAGCCTGAGGGACCCGCCTGGATTTTTCGTCTGAAAAAACGGGTGGTGGTGGTGCCATCTGCTGCACCAGGGAACTGGAGAGCCACCGGTTTTAGGGAGCTGGGGAGTGAAGATGTCCTGGGACACAGGGGCGCTGGGGGGCTGCCAGTCCTCCTCCTCTGGAAGAGGCTCGGGATGCCTCCTCTTGAGCACACGGCCAGACGCTCTGACTCCTTCTGACCATCTGCAGCCCCCACGCTGGGTGGCCTGCCTTCCCCACTGGGGAATGGAGTCCTCCTTCTCTCCGACTGGGAGCAGAAAGAAGCAGGGAGGGAGAAGGGAGGGATCCCCTTTCTGGGCCTCAGTCTCCCTGTCTGAAAGGTGCCAGCGTGGACCCCGTATTTCCCCTTGACTGTTGGTCTCCATCCTTTTTATCAGCTTTGCTTTGAGTTGAGTCAGCAAATTGTTCCCCGTGTCCTTTCTGTTTTGAGAAGCCTTCTTTTCTTGGTGAATGCAATTTTCAACTTCCTCCCTTCCATCATACCTTTTTTTCTTTAATGGTCTGAGCCTTCCAAAGTAGCCTTCTATTTTTACTTTTCCTTTGGCAAGATAATTTCCAGCCCTGTTCTCACCACCCATGTCAATTTCCTTTGTTAATTTCCAAGCGTCTCCTTTCTGCAGGGGCCTCACCTTTTCCTACTTAATTGATTTCTTCTATCACATAATTCCATGGTTTCATCAATAAGCAATTTTAGACCCACTGTCAATTTCCATTTTTTTGTACCTTTTGATCTGCTCAGAGGTGAGCGCTCCTATTAAACACAAGATGCGCTCTCATTATCTCATAGATGTCAGTTTTCCCCCTGGCCCCTTTCACTGAAGCAAGAGTATCTCTGGGACTCTCTGTGCTTCCTTGTAATTAGTTTGCATTTTCTTTCCTCCCCCAGCTTCAATCCTCTGGGTTAAATGTGTAAATCAGCACATGTCTCCTGCTTCAAATGTTATTTTAAAATACATTTTACACACGTACTCACGCTCTACCACCCTACCATGTCCCATAAACCTGGACTATGCCACCAGGGTGATTTTATCAACATTCAGTGGGATTTTTTCCTCCGTCTAGCTCCGAAGGTGCCCTTTGCCCGTTTACCGCCTTCCCCCACGCTGCTTCCCTCCGCACGCAGCCAGGCCCAGAAGTGTGGGCTGTGTGTGCGAGGCAGCGAGAGGCGGCGGACAGACAGGCTGGAGGCCGCTGAGCATGCTGGCCGCGCGGCAGGTTCTCGGGACCCATCGCTCGATTCGACCAGAGCCAGCACCAGCACCAGCACCCTGGTTCCTGCTTTCAGCAGACAGGTCGTAGACACGGCCACCACACTGTGGACCCCAGTGAGACTTTTTACCACCTTGGGGAGAAATCTGTCCAAAACACCCCACATTGCTTTCAGCTTGTAGCCACCACCCCTGCCTCTGTCCCTCCGGAGAGGGATTCGTTTCCGGCTGAGCTGCACAGCGAGGCTTACGTCCATACCACCTGCCCCCCTATCCTGCCTGCCGGGAGCCCTCACGTGCGTGGGAAGGGTGGTTTCGAAGATAAGAACCCCTACCATGGGTGGGACGGGAGTGTGCTTGGCCCCTTTATTTCTGTTCCCCCACCATCGGCTCCTCAAACTGGGAAGCAAGGGGCTCTGCGCACACGTGGCTCAGGCTGTCCTGTCTGCGGTGCACGTGCAGGAACCGGGGGGCTTGGGGAGAAGCACGCCATGTCCTTCCTTTCCAGAGCCAAAATGTCGGGGCTGGGGGCCAAGCTGTCCACAGAAGGGGCCCCTGCCTCTCACATTTTCCCCGCCACATTGGCAGCTAATTGACCACAGGACGGGATCTATGGCACATATACAATAAACATTACTTCAGCCGTTCTGGACCTGGCTTCCTGCCGAGCAGTACATTGCTGCGGGGGCCCCTGGCCAGGGCTGGGAGAAAGTTCTCGCTCCAGGGATAAAGCAAGGCTTCCCCCTAGCAGAACGTGGCCTTCCAAGTCCGCCAGCACAGCCTCCACTCCTCCCTGGAGTTGGGGTCTCGGCAGCTCACTGTGCAAAGGCACACGGGGAGCAGCGGGTGACACGTCTCATCCTCCCACGGGAAGACGGAGAAGGGGAGCATTCCGGAGGCGGGGAGGGACTCAGAGAGGGGACCTCCTCAGGGTCACATAGGAGATTTGATCGGAGGCTGGGTCCAAACCAAGACCTGCTCACCTCCTTCTCGGTGTCCTGCGGCTGCCGTAGCAGTGGCCACACGCTGAGGGACTTACAATGGCAGAAGTATTTTCTCATTCCAGAGGCCAGATGTCTGACATCGAGGTGTAGGCAGGGCCATGCCTCCCCTGTCTCCTGGCCTCTGGGGGCCTGCCAGTGGTGTCTGGTTGTGGCCACACTGCTCTGCTCTCTGCCTCTGTTGTCACAGGGCCTCTCCTCCTCTGTCTGTGTCTCCTCGGCTACATCTTCTAAGGACAACAGTCGTTGGCTTTAAGGCCTGCCTGGAGGACCTCGTGTCCAGACTCCTTCTTGTATCTGCAAGGACCCTATTTCTAAGTAAGGTCACCCTCACTCACAGGTTGCGGACCCTGGGACATATGGACCCACTCCACCTCCCAGGGCAGAAATCCCCCCAGCGGCCCTGACAGTGTTGTGACTGTCTCAGGGCATTCGGGCCACTATAACAAAAACACCACAGACTGGCTGGTTTATAAACAACTGAAATTTAAGTCTCATAGTTCTGGAAGCTGGATTGGGTGTCTGAAGAGAGCCCGCTTCCAGGTTCACAGCCGGCGCCTTCTCGCTGTCTCCTCACGTGGTGGAAGGGGCTGGGGGCTCTCTGGGGCCCCTTTTATAAGGCACTGATCCCATCAGGAGGCTCACTCCAGGCTCCATCCCAGAGGTCAGGGCACCCTCATGGCCTAAGCACCTCCCAAGGCCATCACCCTGGGGTTTAGGCGTCACCATCAGGGTTCTGTGGGGACATAACCATTCAGTCTAAGCGCTTGCTGTGAGGGAGGAACCCAGAGGCAGGCGGTGAGAGTGCTCCCTGCAGGAACTCGCTGAACTTTGCCTCCACAAAAGAAGTAGTTGTTATAAAATCCAGGTGACAGAGGCTGTCCTGTGCCCAGAAGCCACTGTGCATCCTGGAGGGCTATGCATATGTGTGGGGCAGGGGGTGCCTGTGTATTCTCTGAGTGTCTGTGTGTGTGTCCATGTTTGTGCGCACATGTGTGAAGCACATGGGCATATATGTCTGTGTGCATGCGTGAGTGTGTGAAATGAGTGTATGAGGGCAAGGTGAGCATGTGTCTGTGCATATTGGGGTGGCTGTTGGCCCCAGTATTTCTTCAGGCACCCAAGGGCTGAGGCGGGACCTGCCAGCACAGGCTGGCCTTCTCTTCAGCTTATTCTCAAGGGAAAGCTGGACCAGGTGTGGCCAGTGCTTCGTGGACCAGTTGTCGGTGCCCCACCTGTGATTAAGACCAAGGATTAGCGTTTGGGGACCTATGCTTCAGACTCTCTTGCCTAAATTTGTTCCCCCAGTGGTGACAACCCTTCCTGCCATCTGTCATCCTGGATGGGAATATGGGATTGGGACTGGCCTTGGGGGCCTGCAGAAGCCCACAGGGTTCTGCAGGGTGTGGAGTTAAGCAGACCCTGCCAAGAGCAGGTGGGGAGTTTGTCTAGGGCTCTGACGTTAGGGTAGGAGTCCTGGACTCTGGGACCAGCCATGCTGGCAGCAGTGGTAAGTTACTGCTTGTTCCGATCTCTTCAACCCTCCAGGAGAATGAAAGGCCATGCCCTCTCTCCAGGGCCAGCCTATAGTCCTCAGCCTCTGCAGGTCCCCAGGGCAGAGGCAGCTGTCATAGTGTGTCAGGGAACAAGGTCCAGTAGAGAGGTCTGGGGGTGTCATTCTGGGGGTATCAGGCACAGTAGGGTTTTTGGCATACTTGGAGGAAACATAACCTCATTCCATAGTCACAGGTCACAAGTGGGGTCTGTTGGGCTGCTGTCCAGACCGTGGCCATATCTACATTCTGCTTGGACACTGACTAGTCTGGCCTAGCAGTGCCTTGGGGGCTCGGGACCCCAGCCTGGAGGCTGCGCAGGAAGACATGCGGTAATGAGCAGGGCGTGGTGTCCAGATGTGCAAGACGGTGCTAGTCATGGGCAGGGGCCCCAGACCAGGGAGGGACAGCACGCTGGGAGCCCGTCAGTGACCAGCCCTGCGGGGAGCTGCCAGGTGCCCTTCTGCCTCCTTCTATGCACTTATTTCCCTCCCTCCGCATTAGTCAACGTCGCAGCCACCCTATAGGAAGACATGCCCAAGAGGCTCTTCAAAAAAGGCTCTGGATCTGCAGGCTTGAAAGCGCCCTGAGTAGGAAACAGGCTCTGGGCAGCTCGGCTGTAGAGACATCTTAAATCCTCTTCTTTGGTGGTTGTGGGGGGTGGGATCTGGATGTGGACTTCTAGAAGATTAAGAGACCCAGGAGGTAGTGAATGATTCAGGCAAGTTTTCAGGAGGCTAGGGCTGTTTTACTGCTTGTTTATTTTGTGGGGTTGCTTAGGATTAAATTTTTGAGGACTTTAGAAAATTGAAACATCACATATACAGAAAACGCATTAATTTTACATGTGCAACTGGATGACTTTTACATGAGGAAACCTCCATCTGACTGCTGAACATTCCCAGCACCACAGAAGGCTCCCTGTCTTCCCCTTGGTCAGTACCCCTAACCAGGGTCACAGTGAAATCACCAAAGATTGGTTCTGCCTGGTTTTGAGCAAATATAAATGGCCACTCATATGGTGTCCTTTATATATCCACTTCTTCAGCTCAGCAGCAGGTCCATGGGACCCAGTTGTGTGGTGATCTGGCAGTAGTTCATCCTTTTTCCTGGCTGCATGGTATTCCTTTGGTGAATGCAATGCTATTTCTTTGCCCATACTAGTCAGAGGGCAAGTGGGCCAGGCTCTCCTGAGCACTACCCCGACTTGGGTTATGACCAGGGGGGTCCTTCCCCTCGTCCCTGCTGCTTTGCCCACCTGCCTGAGCATGCTGAGACTCAGGGAGATTCAAGCTCACAGAGACTGACCCACAGCATTGGGGGTGGAGGGAAATCAAACACACCAGCTCAGTCACATCCAGACTGAAGGGCACCTACCTGGCAGATCAGGGCATGAAAGATACAGGGAGAGGCTGGGGTGCTGACTGCCTGGAGTCCCTGGAACCCCCTGGGGGTGTGGGCCCACACCTCCCTCTGTTGCAGGGCCTGACCTGGAGCCCAGCCTCAGGATGGCCTCCCACAGGCTCATCCAGGGCCATGGAGACAAGGACCCTGGAGTTCACACCCATCTCATCTCAGTCCCCATCTTAGACAGCCCTCCACATCCAAGACCCAGCTCTGCTATCACAGCACAGCTTCCGCTTTGGAGTCTTTCACTCCATGAATCTCAGTTTCCCTCTGGACAGTGGGCATGGCCAGGATGACACTCAAGTCCAGCAAGACCTTCCTTGAACGTGGTCAGCACAGGGCCTGGCACGGGACGGGGAGAGCTCCCTGTGCAGTCCTTCCTGCACTGCACTCCAAGTATCACATTTTTTCCTGTGAAGAACGTCCCCAGCACTATGGCTCCTATCTCACTTTCCCCAGTTCTAGGGAAAGTTTAAGTAATTGACCAGTTATCTACAGCAAGTTAAAACAAAGTTGACTTCAAATTTGGTGTCTCCCACAACTCAACTGTAGGCTCCTCCCTGCCCCTGGGGGCCAAGACTGCGGGCTTCTCTTCCTCACTGCTGCAGGGGGTAGGGGCCCGAGCAGGACAGGCAGCTCTCCGGGGGTCCTCGGGAGGCAGAGTGCCTGGGGCCACCTGCATCCTGGCCCCTGGGGCTCACTCCCCTTGTGCCTCACCAATGACAAAGCCTTCCCACCCCGTATTCCAAGGCTGTGCCCTTGAACCATTGTGCTGATTAATTATTTAAGGGAAACTGCCCCCTGCCTTGGGTGGCTGGTGAGCCTGGGGGCTGCATGTATATGGACATGTGCGTGTGCACATTTGTGTGTCAGCAGAGGGAATGTTCATGAACTCTGGGGGATGGTGGTTGTAGAGGACAGATCTGGATCTCTGAAGCAAAAGACACTAACAAGATCTCAGTGGCTTGGCAGCCTCTCATGCAAGAGCCTGAACAAGGAGGCCGCACACAGGGGTATCTGGAGCTCTCAAGAAACCTGGATACCCTGGGGCCAAGTATGTGGTTTCTACCCATGAGCAATTTAATGAGGGTTTTCAGAAGGGCCAGACAGCCCTGGGGCAAAAAAAAGCCCCAGATTGCACTTGGGCAGGAGACGCTTAAGAACAGAAATGGTCTTCAAAGAAGGATGTCCCCGTCCCCAGTCTGAAGCATTCTCACGCCAGGGCCAGGGACCTGCTCCCCAGGGAAACTCGCCCGAGTCCCCTCAAACCCCCTCCCACTGTCCGTATGGGGAAAGCCCCCTTGGTGGTCTCTAACCCCCACTGGGCACCACTGGTTCAGGAGGTGTGTTCCAGATGAAGAGACTGTTTTGGATTCTCAGTGATACTGAAGAGAAATTTTTGCATCAGGACCAGTTAAAAACGTCCAGGAAGACTTTATTCAACACTAAGGTAATAGGGGGCCAGAGAGTGAACGCTGAATGCAACAAAGGCAGCGGGGGCGCTACAGCCCGTAGCAGAGCAAGAGGGTCAGTGAGTGGAAACCACCAGGAGGCACCTGGCCGGGTACCGAGGGTGGGGGGTTCTCACTACACTGACACAACAGGATTCTTTGCAAACCTGGGCTCAGCAGGTCTGGGGGGGCTGCTGGCCAAGGGCAGTGCCTGGATGAGAAGGGGGTTCAGAGAAGCCAGGCTACCGTTTGGTCAAGAAGGGGTCCTTGTCAGAGGCAGAAAGAGGTCCCCCCTCTGGTGCAGCCACCCCCACCTCCCAGAGGGCTCTCAGATTCATTGCCCTTCAAGCTCAGCAGCTCTCCTGGCTCCCCCAGTGCGGCTGGTGTGGCCTGCAGACGTCCATGGCTTGTTTTACTGAAGGGGGTCGGAGTAGCAAGCATAGTGAGCAGTCTTGGGTCCCCGGGGCCACTCTTCCAGAGTCCCACATCTCTCCCAGGCACCACTTCACCCCATCATCCACGAGACTCTGGTTCTGTTCTCTTGGTCAAATCTGCTTCTCTGTCTACATTTGTAATCTCTTCCCACATCCAGTCCTCCTGGCTTTCAAGCTGGACAAAAGCATGTTCTCATAAAGACTTGAGTGGGAATGACATGAGTGACTTCCTGGGGTTTCTGACACAGGGATGCACCCTGCCCCCTACCATCCTTCCCATCTGCCAGCTGCCCCTGGAGGACTCTGATGCCCAGGGGACAGCAGAGCCACAAGATGCAAGGGGCCTAGGTCCCTGGGTCACCCATGGAGGAAGGTTGCCCACTGACCGGGTGTGCCCACATGGAACCATTCAGGAAGCAAAGCATGACAGTGCTGAAGCCACTGCAGTTTAGAGGTTCTGTTTGTTACAATCTATTATGATCTCCTGATATGGCATGGTGTGGATAATTAATCTCTAGCTGTCTGTCATTGGAGTAATTTCTAAACCCAAAGTTGCAGTTATTCCTCCTCTGAGTCTCCCTAGCACGTGGCTCGCTCCCCAGGACATGTACCTCTCTAGACCCCCGTGCTTGTGCTACACTGGAGTCCCAGGGCCCCGCATGGGCTGACCCACGGTGGCTGTTCACGAGAGAAGCAACTTATCCTGACATATGCTTCATTCTCTTCGCTGGGCATCTCCTGTGGACCCGAGGTGGTGAGCTCCTCTTTGCCCTTGTTTTCTTACTCATACAACTTTCCCAGGAAGAAGTTTCCCCGACAGCTGTTTGCACAGATTTTCCCAAGACAAGCAACGTCCTTCTCTCTCTCTCTAATCATCTGGAAACACTGTGTGTCTTGGCATCGCCATCTTCCCTGTCTTCCATCCTCCAGCTGTCCAGCTCAGAGCATTCTGGAGAGGTTTGGCTCTGCAGGAGGAGACAACCCCCTTCAGAAGGTTCTGGAATTTAGAAGGCTGCCTGGTCTTGGGGCTGTGTGGTGGGGAGTGCAGTTGGGAGACAGAAGTAGGGCTCCCGGCTTGTGTCCTGCGCTTTGCCTCTGCATCCTGGTGCTGCCAGCAAGACTGAGGAGTGGGGCGGGGCTCAGGCAGGAGGCAAGACCCTTCAGAGCTGGGCTCCGGGTTTCACCCCCAGCTTGACTACAGATTTGCCAAATCCCCAAACTGGAGATCTCAGAAGCGGGAGGAACAACTATTTAGTGTTTGTACCCCTTTGGGTTGCGGGATCATTCTGTTCGTTTGATAGATGAGAAAGCCGAGGCGGAGGGAGGTCACATCTTTGGGAAATAAGGCTCGTGGGGAGGAACCACTTGGCTCAGGACGCGTGCCAGCTGGCGCAAAGTGGTACAAGCTCCCCCAGCTGCTGAATCCCCTGCCTCTTCCCCTGACAAATGTGTTCATGGAGGTCCAGGGGGAGAGCCTTTGTCTCCATCTTGGTGAAGAGCGCACAGCCCCTTCCGGCCCCAGGCACACCCACCTCTCTCCGGGCTCCGGGGCCTTGTTCTGGGGCGCTCTGTGTGCACTGTCCTCAGCAACCCTACTCTCCTTCCAGTATGTTCTCCTTTCTTGCTTAAGCTGGTTTAACTTGGCCTCTGTTCCAGGCAATGACCTGAGACCCTGCTTCTCTTGCCCCAGGATGGCTGTTGCACCACCTGGAGGAAATCTGTCTTTGCCCACCTTGGGGGCTGTACATGCAGAAGAGATCAGCTTGTTTGGGGCCAAGGTCAGAGCCATTTGGAGAAATTTGGAGTGGGCAAGATCAGACGCCTCTCCACCATTGCACCTCCCTCTACTGTACGTTTTATGGGATACACAAAAACAGAACAGGTATACCTGTGAAAAGGAAACAGAACATGAGACGTTCACTCCTTCTCAAAGCTTATTAGGAAGACGACATGACACCATGATGCCTTTAGTGGGGTGATGATGCAGAGGGAGCCCCACTGCAGGTCTGTGGGGACCCTCCCCACATTCTCACAGAGACCCTCAAAACTTCATTTCAAAGAACAAAGTTTAAATAGTTTGTAGGCAAGAACTTGATGAAAATGTGACATTTGATAAGAAACTAATTTTGGTGTGCCTTTTTAATACTTTAGAACACTGAAGTAATAAACAGCGTCTATAAATGTCAAACTTTTCTATTTTGATTATGTTGCTCTGATTTTTATCCACTTTTTTTATTAAAAATCCACCGTAAATGAAATAGAGAAGGGAATGATCCACGCAAGAAGATAAAGTTTACAATTTATCGAGATGTAAGCGACAGCATCTCATTTTTTTCAACACTGGGGATTGATATTATTTTTTGCCTCACTGTGGTTATTATGATGTTTTTATCTTTGTCTTCAGGTCTAGGAAACCTGCAGGGCTATGAGAACTGGGATCAAATTGCAGAGAGGAGGAGGCTGTGGGGAAGAAAGATGCCAGGGTGGGCGGGACGAGGGTGTGCTTGGATTCTCTAGCCCTTTGGACAACTGCAAGGAAGATATGGTTACATCTCCTTCAGAAAGGCTCCTATAGGACCATGCCCCTTCCCTGGCTGGTTTTGAAGCTCCCCTCTGGGCCCCTGGATCACTCCCTCCCCCCCACTCATATTGCACCATGCCCATTCTCCATTCCCAGATTCTGTGTTGAATGTCAGATGTGTCCCACGTCTTCTGTGTCCTCATGGGGTTGTCTCCCATGTCAATCCAGGTTACCCTCCAGATAGGCGGGTCTGATTCAGGCTGGGATCCCTGGGCCCAACATGGAGGTAGTATTTGTGGATGGATGGATGGAAGGAAGGATGAATAAATGAAGCAATGAACTGGAGGAGAGATGAATGGATAGACGGTTGGAGAAATGGGTGGATGGATGGATGGGTGGAAAGAGAAATGGATGAAGGGAGGGAGGGATGGAGGAAGGGAGGCGGAGAGAAGGAGAGAGAGAATGTCAGAGTTTCAGCCGTGCCCACTGGCTTTCAATTTTAGAACCACAAACTTTTAAGGCTTTAACCTAGGCTTAATAACCTCTCAGGAAACCCCTCGTGCAGAGATTCTTCAGTCTTCCCATGTCTGACCTGGGCAAGCAATGAACAAGATGAAAGGGATGGGAAAATAGCTTCGTATACTTGCAAATGATTCATCTAAGGGGTAAAAGCTCGTACAACCCAACACCAAAGACACAAATAATCTGATTAAAAAATGGGCAGAGGACCTGAGTAGATATTTTTCCAAAGAAGACATACAGATGGCCACAGGCACATGAAAAGATGCTCCATATCCCTAATCATCAGGGAAATGCAGATCAAAACCAGAATGAGATGTCACCTCACACCAGTTAGAATGTCTACCACTCAAATGACAAGAAATGACAAGTGTTCGTGAGGAAGTGGAGAAAAGGGAACCCGCCTACATTGTTGGTGGGAAATTGGTGCAGTCACTGTGGGAAGCAGTATGGAGGTTCCTCAAAACGAAAAACAGAAATACCATACAACCCAGCAATTCTACTTCTGGGCACTTACCTGTAGAAAACAAAATCACTGATTCAAAAGATATGCACTGCTACGTTTATTCCGTATTTACAATGGCTAAGGTAGGGAAGCCACCTAAGTGTCCATCAGTAGGCAAATGGATAAAGAAGGTGTGGTATATATGCACAATGGAATATTACTCAGCCATAAAAACATTAAATCTTGCCATTTACAGCAAACATGGATGAATCTGGAGGGTGTATGTTAAGTAAAATAAGCCAGGCAGACAAAAACGAATACAGTGGCTGTCATGAGGGAGGGGGTGGGTGAAATAGGTGGAAGTGATAAAGAGGCACAAAATCTCAATCATAATATAAATTAGTCATGGAGATAAAAGAAAAGCATAGGAACTATAGTCAATAATATTATAATATCTTTGTGTGTTGACAGATGGTAACTACTCTTATTAAATGCTCACTCTAAGAAGGACAACTATAATCAGCATTTTCATATCCCTTCCTAACATGCAAAATACATTCACAACCTCATTTAATCCTTCAACCAGCAAGAGGTGAGCTCTGTCCCCATTGGGCAGACAGGGAATCAGGGAAACAGGCTCAGAGAGGCCGCAGTTTGCCCAGGGTCAAACAGTAAGTTTTGAACCTGGAGAGTGGAGACTACAGGTCCTTTTCCTTCCAGCAGCCTTGACCCTGCCTTCAGGGGGCTGCAGATCACTGGGGCCTCACGGTGGGAGATGGTGCATTAGTTCCACTTCAATTTCTACAGTTTCAAGGGACGAAGGTGGAGCCAGAGAATGCAGAGAGAACCAAAGTCTCTCCTGAAATTGTGAGCTCCAAAGTGCATGGGCCTTGTGCATTCAGCCTCGAGAACACAGGGGGGCAGTCACTGGGCACAGGTCATCGCGAGATCGGTGGGTTCCCCGGGCCAGCCAGAGAGCCAGCCAGAGAGCCAGCCGCATCCGTGGTTTGCATACCAAGGTGTCAGCAGTGCTAATGGGCCCTCAGCCAGAACCTGTGACTCTTGGAAAACGCATTTGAGATGCCCGAGTTCAGGGCGCTCCCGGAGGGAAGGGAGAGGGTTACGGCTGCCGTGGCGGCAGAGCCAATACAGGTGTGCACGTGGCACCCCCACAGGTTCCTGTCCATGTCTCCTTCCTGAGAAAAATCCTTGCTCCCTCAGGGTCCCCCTGTGTTGGGGCCTCGGTGCCCTTGAACTTGTAAAGCGTTTGGACCAGAGGAAGCAACGGGAAATCCCTCTGAGCTCACCAGCTACACTGCAGTAAACCAAACTTCCAGGCGCCTGGCCCCAGCCCACTCACAGGCTGGCCTCCGCGAGCAGAACCACGGAAGCAGGGGTGCCGGCCTGCTGTCCTCGAGGGACGGCTGCCCCATCCAGGGCGCACCAGACCACCCAGCCCCCAGCTCTCAGAAGCTCAGAGCCTCCGTTCACTGATTCAGTGAATTATCCAGTTTGCACCGAGATGTGCAGGGGGCCTGCAAGCTAAGGCAAGTCTGTGATTTTCCTCAGAAGTGCTTTTGGGGATCTCTAGCCTGGGGGCTCCATGGCAGCCCCTTGGCCAGCCCTCCCCTGGCCAACTGGAAGCACCCGCGGCCTGAGCACCACGGAGACGGGAGGCTGGAGGCTGGAGGCTGGGGAAAGGTGTTCTGAGAGGTGAGTGCCGCGCGGCCAGGGCCGCATGCAGGGGGCAGCACCGGAACTGGCCTGTCAGAGCCCCTGGCGGTGTCCCTCCCCGCAGCGCCAACCAACACAGAGCGGGGAAGGAGGGCGATACCACCCTCCAAATGCCTGGGGACTGCCCAGGACCTGCAGCCCACCGCCACCCTGACCCTCCCCCAGGCAGCAGAGCCCAGCCCACCAGGCCGCAGCCCTTGCTGCCCCGGCAGACAACTCACCTGCATGCAAACCCTGGGTCCAACCACGATCCTCTTGCCCTGTCACCTCCTGCGGCCCCTGCTTCCCTATTTGCTGCTCTGCCCCAAGCCTCATTTGGAGCTTCCTGGAGGATGCTCTTTGAATTTCCCATAGGTCCTACAGTCAGAGGCCAAGAGCCAGGAAGGAAGCAAATGGCCGGGCTCCATGCCTCCTGCAAAGCCTGGTGACGGGGCTCTGAACATGTCAGCAAAGCTCCCCCAACTCCGAGGTCCACAGCCCAGCTGAGCGTAAGTAGAGCCAAGGGCCCCGTGCCACAGTGCAGGCTTTGCCTCAGGCTTGAATCTGGGGCCGGTGCTCTCTGGGTTGTTGGCAGTTCTGAGCTTGAAAGGGGCTCCAGAAGGTTGTGGCTCTTCCTGTGGGTGCCAGGCGGCATAACAAGGCCTCGGACACTGGAGGCTGTCCTCACCGCCCAGAGCCTTGCTGGAGGCTGCCGGGAGCTGCCTGAGGGGCTGTGGCTCTTCCAGAGCTTTCCTCTGGGCAACATGTCCCCACTGCCTGGAGGAGAGAGTCTGGGGCCGCCTGTGGGAGGCCGCCACCCCACCATCTATGCGGCTGTGCACCTGGTCACACAGGGAGGGAGTCTGAGGGTGATGCCTGCATCTCCTGTAGCTGCAGTAACAAATTCCCACAGACTTGGTGTCTTAAAACCACGCAAATTTACAATCTTACACACTGGGGGGCAGAAGTCCAAGACGGCCCTCACTGGGGTCCATTTGAGGTGTTGGCAGTGCCGGCTGTTTCCGGAGGCTCTGGCGGGCATCCGCCTTGGGACTTTTCGGCTTCCAGAGATGCCCACACTCCTTGGCACCGGCCCCCCTCACTCCGGCCCCGGCTCCCTTTGCCCCGTCTGCCTTCTCATGCTCTGACCCTCCTGCCTCCCTCCTTCCCGTACGTGAACCTGCGATGACGTCAGGCCCACCAGGATAATCCAGGACCCTCTCCTAGTCTCAACACCCTTCAGCTTAATCACTTCTGTAAAGTCCCTTTTCACACGTGAGGGGACACATTCACGGGTTCCAGGGACTAGGATGTGGCCACGGGTGACACCAACGCGTGAGACAGTGACCGTCACTACCAATTACCATGCTGAGTCTTCCCCTCGGTCCTCCCTCCCTCCCTCTCCAGGCCTGCAGCAGGCTGATGCAAGGGCCTCCCAGCCGGCACAGGGCACCACGGGGCAGGGGCCCAGCACCCACGGCCCTGCCGGAGCACAGTGGGTGGGGCCAGGCCTGCAGGCGGTGCTTCTCCCAGAGGCCACCTGGACACAGCCGCCCCAGGACATTGTGCCAAGCTTCAGAATGGCTCCCATGGGCTACAGAAGGGCTCCATGTCCTGGAGGGGCAGGGAGCGGGGGCAACAGGGCAGGGGGGTAGGGCGCAGTGTGGTGGGGGGGCCAGCCGCAGGGAGAAAGGGAAAGGGGAGGCCAGAGGGGCTGAGGATGGATTTAACCAGCGTCAGGGTTCCAACATTCCCTTCCTGCTCCCGCCCTCCCGGCCTTCCCAGAGCGTCAGCACCACGTGATTTAGGACCAACAGCTCAAAGATGGCAGCCCTGCCTTCCAGGAGTGCCAGGCCAGGAGGTCAGTGTGGGGAGGGACCCACAGGGCAGGGCTGGGCGTGCCAGCTGTGCCTGGGCAGAGGGAGTGTGTGCTGGTGGCCGGCATTTCAGCTAGCTGCTGCAAGATAGGCCGAGGCTCCCCAGGTGGGGGAGGAGGGGGAAGGTGTTCCAGCCCCAGGACACAGCACAGGAAAGGGCGCGGGCGTGGGCCGCTTGCTGGCCAGTGCCCACCGCTCCGGCTGCCACCACCCTCTTCGGCTAAGCCGTCTCTTCCAGAATGTGTCGCTGTGGGGTGTGGCGGGGGGGCGCCTCACCCTGGAGAGGAGGTCATGGTGTTCCGAGCCCGGCAGGGAGCTGGGGCCAGATCAGCGTGGACAGGGCATCTATTTTTAAACCCAAATGGGGCCTCTTTCTTCCCGTTTCCAGGAGCAAATGTTCACTCCTTTGTGAGCAGCCTCAGAGGCCCCACGCCCCCTCGGCCCCTCGGCCCCTTGACTGCTGGTATTTAAAAGCATCTTGGTCCAGGCCAGCGAAAGGGGTAATTGGGGCCTGGGAGATGAAAGGGGCCAGTCTAGCCATGTGCCCACCCTTGCTGAGGGGTCAACAAAACCCTCCTTGTGGCCCTGCCAATTATACACACTGAGGGGGGCCACCGGGCCAGACAGGAGACGTGACTGCCCCCCCACCCCTGGGGTGAGCTGGGGTCACGGCTGCCCATCCGCAGGGCTCGGGACCACCAGGGTCAGCCCAGGAAGGGGCAGAGCTCGCCCTGCTTAGCCTGGGGACGTGTTCCCCGTGGGTCCTCTGGCCCAGCCACAGAGGGACGAGCCCAGTGGGGGGGACTGGCCCCTCCAGGCAGGCCGCTGCAGCTGGTGAGCCCAACTACCTCTGACGACGGCCAGAGGGAGCCAGTGCCACAAAGGGCCCCTCCTGGGCCAGCCAAGGGCATGTCCTTGGCCACCCAGCCACTGGCCTGAAGACTGCAGGCGGCACAAAGCATCACCGCCGGCTCCCTGCTGGCCCAGCATGTCCTGCAGCCGTGGCAGCCCGGGCACCAGGTCCGGGAAGGAGGCGCTGGCTGTGGCTTCCGGGGTGCCCGCTCTCACGGCAGTCCCAGGCCCGGACGTCACTGCCCCCTGGCGTCCCCGGCTCCTGGCTGTTCCCGCTCACTTCCCGCACCCAGAGCTCCAGCTGTGTCCCTGCTAAGGGAGCCTCCCTGCGTCTCTCCATCTCTATGTTTGTCTCTGTGTCTCTCTTTGTATCTCTGTGTCTCTCTTTGTCCCTGTGGTGTGTCTCTCTGTTTCTCTTTCTGTCTCTGGGTCTGTCTCACTGTGTCTCTGTATCTGCCTCTGTCGCTTCTGTCAGCAATTCCCACGCGGCCCTCAGCACCAGCACTGTGGGCACCACTTGGAAACCTTTTTTTTTTTAAGTTTTATTTATTTATTTACTTATTTATGATTTTTTTAAATTTTGGTATCATTGATATACAGTTACATGAGCAACATTGTAGTTACTAGATTCCCCCCATTCTCAAGTCCCCACCACACACCCCATTACAGTCACGGCCATAAACAGAGGGGTGCATCTGTCTTTTTGACACTGGGCTGCTGCATTCTTAGGGTAACTTCCTGGGAGTGGGATTCCCACCTGGAAACCTTAGCAGCTCTGGTTCTCAGGCTGCACCTCAGCCCCGCTGCGGCAGGACAGGGAGGTGGCAGAGCTCTGCCATTGCTGGGGGTGGTCTAGAAACCCTCAGGAGCCTTGGGCACAGAAGCCACAGACGATGGGACCGGCGAGTCTCCTAACGTCTCGGGCTCTGTCATCATCTGAGAAATGGGTGCTGGGCCCGGAGCCTCCCTCACAGCTCTGAGCACTCAGTCCCTGTCCCCCAAAGCCAGCACTGGCCCCTCGTCTTCCTGCCCGCCTCTGGAGGAGTGCCGTGCCTCCATGCCCTCCTTGCCTACCAGGCCCCGGTACCCCGGTCCTCTCCGAGGCCACTGTCATGGAGGCCCCCAGTGTCGTCCTCCCAGGCCTCCTCCCACTTGTCACCACCACCCTGGAAACACTCGACTACGTCCCTCTTTCCAGGAGCTGCTTTTCCTGTTGGCCCAAGTAGGCACCTGCCTCAGTCTGATGCTGTGTCCCCAGTTCTTGGAGTGTTCCATCACTCCCGCTCTCCACCATGCCCACTGGTGGCCAGGAGACCTTCTGCAAACCCCCTGACCCCTCAGGGCTCCACAGCGCTCCTCGGTCGAGTCAGCCCCACCCCTTGCTGATCCCCCCAAAATACGAGGTCATTTCCCATCTCCAAGCCTTTCCTCAAGCTGTTACCTGACCTGAGGATGCTTTCAGGTGTGAGGTGAGCAGAGTGGGGGGTGGGGGGTGGGCAGCAGAGTTTATCACCGTCTGAGGTCTCTCAGCCCCAGCTCCCAGCGCAGGGAACCTGCTCTACCCCCAAACACACTGGTGCTGCCTGGCTCCATCCGACACCTGCGGTGTAGCCTGAGTAATCACTTCCTGTCTGTGGGCCTCAGGTCTTCCATCTGTAAAATGGGTTCCTCCTAGTTTGCAAGGGCCAAGTGAGATGGGGCAGGAGAGCTGACGTCATGTGCAGGTGCCCAGCACACAGTACTTCCCCTTCGCCCTCTCTGGATCTTCGAGCCCAGGGGACCTCAGCAAAGGGGGAGGAAGGCCTCGGGAGGGATAGCTCTCCCAAGGCCTTGTACCCCAACCACAGGGGCCCCCACACGCATCTGCGAAGCTCTGGCTTCCCAAGATTCTTCTTTCTGGAAGAGCAATGCACCTTAGAGCTGCTGCCCACTCCCCTGACCACCGGGCAAACGCAATGCTGAGCCTGGTGGGTGGCCTGGCAGGCCCCGAGCACATGGCGCTTCCCTGGGCAAACCCGTCTGGGCTCCAGGAGAGGAGCTGGGCCACAGAGGCCTGGGGCCTGGGAGGGGCGGGAGCAGGGTGGAGCGAGTGAGACTCCACAGGGTGGCCCGCGCACCATGCCTCTGCTTTCTCAGCAAAAGGGAAGACGCCTGTACAGACACAAGGCCACAGGCAGGGAATCAGCCATTGCACAAATAAGCTCAGGGAGAAGGAAATACTGAAATCACGCACGAATGCAAACGAAGAGGACAGATGATACCCTGCAGGCTTGGCAACCTGGGCTGTGTGGCGGCAGGGCTGGCCTGGAAACCCAGCCCAGCCGGTGGGGCGAGGACAGGAGCTGGCTGAGCTGTGCTTGCACTCAGCACTCTCAGCAACTGTGAGATCCAGTGTCAGCCCATTTCACCGACGCGGAAACAGAGGCAGGGAGAGGGATCTGTGAGGAGCAAGGATCCCATACCAGGGTGCCATCATCTCACTGGCTGCTGGGCAGGGAAGCAGGATGTGAAATTACGGGAGGCTGGACAGAGTTTGGGTCTGCTGGCAGAGCGGTCCACCTACTGGGCTGGATGGGGGACAGGAGGCGCGGCTGGCCTCGGGCAGGGCCTCTCACACCCACCCAGCTGTACCTGAGACCAGCCCAGCAGACCGGGAGGTGAGAGTGGCTCACCCACGGTGGGTGTCCTGAGACCTAAAGGGGCGCTGCTGCGGGCCCCTGGCTGCCTCCAGGCCGCACACTGAGTTGACAGCCGCCTCAGGGACCGGACCCACACGCCTTGGTGCAGGGCAGCCCTCTGGCTGCAGATGATGAGGGCTTGACCAGAGGGTCAGTGGCGGCAGCTCATGCATTGGGGTCCCCCGGATCCAGGCCGCCCACTGTCCCAGGACACCAGGCTAGCACCCTCCCCACAACAAGCTCAGCAGCCCACCCATGGGGCCACTGATCCCTGGAGCCTCAGGGGCCTGTGGCATTTGTGTACTCAACAGTCACACCTCAGGGTGCTAGAGGCAAGCAGGCATCTGGCATTTCCACCCCTGGGGGCTCTCAGGACCTCCTGCACCCCACCTGCCCCAGAGTGACCCCTGCACTGGGTGCTGGCTGTGTCTGCAGGGGAGGGGGTGATAGCCCAGCTCATCTGAGGACGGGCCCACCCCAGCCCTGGCGAGAGGCTGTCGCCCTCAGGGCCTGACTCAGCCCTCGGTTCCTCTCCTGGGAGGTGAGAGACTGCGCGGATTCCGAGGGACTGCCTGTTCCCCGGCTGTGGAGCTGTGACCTATCACGCAGCCCCTTCCACTCTCTGTCTCTCAGAAACCTGCCCCCTCGGAGCAGCTCAGTGCCCCGGCACCCTGAGGGCAGTGTCCTGGCCTCCTGGCAGGCCAGCTCTGGGGCCGCGGTGAGTCGCCCTGTGCCAGGACAACCCTGTGGTGACCATTTCCACATAGACTCCAGGGCCCCGGGTTAGAGCTCCACACACACCCCGGCCACCAGATGGGATGCTGAGCTCTGAGGCCCTGCCCCCCGGCCGCCAGCCTCCACGCAGCCCACATTCAGCTCACAGGAAGGACGAGGGGTCCTGCAGGCCCCCGCTGTCCTTTCTGCCCGCAGGGAGGGAATGGGACTCCCCCCAGGCCTGGGCTGGGGCCTGTTCAGGTGCTTCCAGGCAGCCCGTCCCCATGGCGTGTCCCCATTGGGGGAGGAGACTGAGGCATGGGGGCTCAGTGGCTTGCCAGCGACGGCACAGTGAGGGGAGCCGGGCCACAGACTGGCCACTGGCTCTACTGTTCTGGGGACATGGAGGGATGTGGTGACATAGCGTCCAGCGGCTGGGAGTTCTGCTAGGTGTGGGGATGACAGGGCAGAGGCACCGCAGTTCTCAAGCTGAAGTGAAGTGGGAAGGGGTCTGTGATGTCAGCCCAGAACCAGTGGGATGAAAATCATCTCCCTGTGCTCCCCCCAGCCCCAGCTGGGCCTCAGCATTCTTCATGCCCAGGCCCCCTGCCGCCTGCCGCCTTCTGGGGGCCCTGCTCGCTTTGCCCCCCGCAGCCTCCCTGACCGCTCCAGGGCTCCCGAACCCCTCATTGTGGAGATAAGGGGCTCAGGGTGCAGAGTGAGGGCAAGCAAGGTCCAGATCCTGACTGTGACCCCTTCCAACCCAGGGCTTGTCCAGCCGGTGCCTCAGTTTCCCTGTTTATGAAAAGGACCAAGTCGATTCCAGGGCTGCTGGGAGGGCTGAGGAGGGAATGCAGGCAGCATCCCCGGCAGTCACAGGCCTCATGCAAAGCCTGTTTCATTTCCACTTGTGTCCAGGTTCTCCGCAACCGCCTAGGCCAGCGTCCAGATGCCCTTACAACACCCACACCCCCTTCCTGACATCTCTAAACCCATTTGCATTTCATGGGAAGTTGAATCCATGTGTTTCAGATTCATCTGCAGTTAATGGGTGAGTGCTTCTTCTGTGAGGGACAGCGTGGTCCAAACAGCCCAAGGTCCCAAATACTCCAGGGCTCAGTCTCATCTCCCTGCAGGGACACCTCCAGACTGGCAGGCAGCGCCTCCTGGGGCTGTGAGAGGCAGCACGAAAACCCTAAGGGTCAGGTTTCTGGTCCACCCTGAGCCTCCTGCCCCAAGCCAGGGTCACTGTTCCTTACATCAGCTGCCATTGAAGATAGAGAGGATGGATGGCATCTCGGGGGGTGGCTACGGCCTGGGCAAAGGCTGTGAAGTGGATGTGCCCTTGGGTGTGCGGATGGTACGGGGTGCTGGGACCCAGGCCCATTTCCCTGATCACTTTGCTCTGGGTGCCAAGGCCAAGTGCCACTGTTTGGGTCACTTAAACAGCAGAAGTGAATTGTCTCATGGTTCTGGAGCCCAGAAGTCCAAGATCAAGGTGTCAGCAGGGTGGGTTCCCTCTGAGGGTGGGAGGGAGAATGTGCCCCGGCCTCTCCCCCAGCTTCTGGCGGGGTGCTGGCAGTCTTTGGTGCCTTCGGCCTGTAGGTCCATCACCCTGACCTCTGCCCCCTGGTCACGAGCTGATCCCCCTGTGGGCACCTCTCCGTGTGTCCAAATTTCCCCTTCTTATAAGGACATCAGAGCCTCCCTCATCTTAGCTTGTTTGCCTCTGGAAAGACCCTGTCTCCAAATGCTGTTCTGAGGTGCTAAGGGTTAGGACTTTTGTGTATTTTTTGTGGGGGCACAATTTAGCCCATAATGATCCCCCATGAATGGGGCCCCCCTGAGCCTGGATGGTGAAGCCCAGGTGGGTGCCCAGGGGAGTGCCCAGGGGAGGCTAGTGACCACAGGAGCGCAGTCGTGGGGGTGGGGGTGGGGGGCATGACAGGCTCGTGGAGGCAGCAAGAGCAGGAGGTGAAACCAAGCGAGGCTGTGAGTCAGGGATGCCCCTGAATTGGGGTCCTTTGGAGGAGCCAGGCAGGGCCAGTGAGGAGCTCCATACCACATATGTGCAAGGGGAGTGGGGTGGAGCAGGTGCTGAGTGGTCATGCAGGGGTGTGGGTCAGAACCGCCCTGGGCAGGGTCCCCACTCTGCACCTACAGCCCCCTGAGAGCCCAGGAGCCCGCTCCAGCTGCAGGAGAGCCAAGGCAGGTGAGGGCACTGTCCCCAGAAAGCCCCAGGACAGCTGAGAGAGGGGAGGCCCTGGGCCTGCCAGCCATCGGCCAAGCTCCTTGCCGACCCAGCAGAGCCTGGGCATGGTTTCCACCCCAAAGGCAACTGCCTGCTGGCCACAGAGGCCATAAGGTTGCCAGGCCAGGCCAGTTCCAGCTGCAAACACTTCCTAACAGCAGGCATGGAAAGATGCTCCCCTGGGCCAGTCTCTGTTTCCAAGTGGCCACTGAGGAATCTGGCTGCAGAGGTAGGAGCTCCCAGCCTGGCAGCACATGTGGCGCGTGAGCCCTGGGCTCCCCAGCGCTGTGCATAGGCCCTGCTTCCCTGTGGGGTAATGCCGCCGTGGGTATTTCCAGTATTTTGCAAGAAACAATGTTTATGTGCTGTTTCACCACTGGCAATTTGCTCGTGGTTTTTGACAGGTGCCAAACAAGTCTCAGAAGACTGCAGCTCTGAAAACATGCACAGGGTGCCAGGGCTGGGCCTCCCGCCTTCAGGGCTGGGCCCGTAAACAGGACTTTGTGTCCACACTGTCTCTGGACATTGCTTGAGAGTCAAAGGCATGTGCAGTGGCACATGGTGGCTCCCTGCCCTGCCTGGCCAGGCCCCCCATTCTGTTCCCAGCATGGGGTGTCACCAGGGGGCCTCATGGCAAGGAGCTGGGCTGGGTTTGCAGAGGCAAAGTCAAAGGAAGGTTTCCCTGACACCCTGCTGGACCAGGAGGGCCTGGGGGCTCCAGACCAAACTGTCCCCTCTTCCAGCCTGTCCCTCCTCCTGTCCCCCATCTCACCAAAAGCTGCAGAATACACCGCAGGCCTAAGCCAGAGACGTCAGGCTCCCTCCTGAAGCCCCTGCCCCCATGGGGGTTGCTTCTCCCTGGTAATTGTCTTTATATCCTGTGGGTCCATCAGCTTCCCTCCATCCCCTGGACCAAGTCACCTCCACCTCCACCTGGACAGTGTGGGCAACTGGGCTTGGTCTCCCTGCTGCCCCCTTGCCCATCTTTGCCCCTACACACCTCCCCACAGCATCCAGGGCGGATTCCAGTGAGGAAACCAGAGCATGCATGGCCTCCCACAGCTTCCTGTGCCTCTCTGCCTCTGTGTGCTTCTCCAGCCCCACCTGCCATGAGCAAATCCCCCTGTCCTGAAGTGCCCAGGGCACTGGGCCCAGCCCACCCAGCTTCTTGTTATAGCCCCTGAGTGACCAGGTGAATGCCAGGTGCCCTGAAGTACCCCTAAGCTTCTGCTATGAGTCCACCAGGCCAGGGACTGACCATGCCCATCCCATGCTGACCCACTGACCCTTGGCCTTGTGGAACCCAGGACATCCCAGCATGGGGGTCGGGGCTGCTTGAGTCCCTCTGCCTGGCCAGGATCTAGTCACTGGCAGTGAGACCCTGGGAACTGAAGCCTGCACCCCTGCTGCCCTTGTCTGGGACCCAGAAGTCTGAGGGAGAGGAGGTGGTCTGGGAGGGTCACCTGGCGGAAGGACAAGTTGCTTCCCAGTCATCTCTGGCCTCAGTCTCCATGTAATGGGGTTCTGGACGAGTCAGGTGGTCTCCTGGGTCTGCAAGGCATCGGTACCAGTCTCTGGGCCCAGCACTGGCCTGCACATGTCTGTGATGACTGGCTCTTGGCTTCATGTCCAGCCTCATGCATCTCCATTCCCTGAACCACGAAACCCTGTCCTTCTCGGTGTGTCCCAGTGTGTGTGCAGCGCCTTAGCCCAGCCCCTTCCCACATGTCTTCCTTCTGCCTAGGATGCTGTGGCCCCACTCTGGTGTCTGGTGAAGCCTCTATGGTTTGGGCTGCCTCTCCTCCAGGGCCTTCCTCAGGGGCCTCTCCCTATCCCCCTCCCTCTCTCTCCTTCCTTCTGGCACCCTCACACCATGCCGAGATTACCACCCCCACCTGAATTATGTCCACAACTTGGCCAGAGCTGGGCACAGAGGGACACAGGAAGCCTTTGCTGGCCGAGGAAGTAAAGGAGAGGATTCATCAAGTGGATGTTGATAGTTGGACCCTCCCCCAGTCATGAGCAAAAGCCCCACTGGAGGGGGCGGTTAGGCGGAACTTGGGTTAGGAGGTTAAGAACATGGACTCAGATGGTCAGCCAGGTCTAGGGCTGGGTCCAGCCTCTGCCAGTCTCCAGCTGTACCACCTTGGGCCCGACCGGGACCTTGCCCATGGTTCCTGCCCCATGGGACCCAGGTAAGGATTGGAAGGGCTTGAAGACAGCACCTGGCACAGACTCTGTAATCATCAGCTGCCCTCTGCACCCCTAATGCTGCTGCTATTTCACCTGTGGGGTGGAATCCAAGGATTGTACTTCCAATCTTACAATCCTGGGGGCCCCCCGCAGTGGGGTGGGGCAGCAGGTCTCCCCAGCCCTCCCTTTTGCTCAGGACAAAGGAGCTGGGTGTGACTCCCAGCCTGTGGATTTGAGCCCCAGTATACTGCTTCCTATTGCCTCTGCAACAAATTACCACAAACTTAGCTTCACTGAAAAACACGGATTTATCACCTAACAGCTCAGAGGTCAGAGGCTCCAAATGGCTCTCAGTGGGTTAAAATCAAGGTATTGGCAGGACTGTTTCCTTGAGGCTGTAGGAGGCACTTGGTGGCCTTTCCAGTTTGTAGAGGCACCTGCGGTCCTTGGCTTATGGCCCTTCCTCTGCCTTCAGAGCAGCGTGGTCTCTGCCCGCCTCCCCCTTTCACCGCTGCTTTCCTTGCCACATCTCTGCCTCCCTTTTCTGTCTCCAGTCCTCCAGCCTCACTCTTATAAGGACACTTGTAATGACACTGAGCTCATGCAGAGGGTCCAGGACCATCTCCTCTTCTCAAGGTACTTCACTCAAGCAAAACCTATGCCATGTAAAGTAGCATATTCACAGGTGCTGGGAATTAGGATGGGGACATCTTTCGAGGCCATTATTTGGCCACCTGTGCCTGGACTCTCAGGTCCTAATCTGTGTTCTGACCACAGCCTCCAGCCCTCCAGGAACCCTGGGGCTAGACTGAGCCAGGCCCCACGGTGCCCGTTACACCCACGGTCCTCTCATTCCCTCAGTGGGCCAGAAAGCTGCATCGCCAGAGGTGAGCGTAGACCGCAGCCTGAGGGTTGAGTTCAACCCCCAGTTGCTACTTAGCAGGTCTGTTATCTGGGCAAGTCACACAAACTCCCTGGCCTTAGTTTGCTCATTAGTAAGAAGGGTTTAATGACACCCATCTACTGGAGCCATATTCACGAGGCCATATTCATAAAATACTTGGACTCTTAAAAAGAGGTCATTCAGGCTCATCCATATTGTTGCAAAGAGCACGATTTCCTTCCTTTTTATGGCTCAGTAATACTCTATCATTTCCATTCCGCAGTGAACGGGGGTGGGGTGGGGAGGGGCAGATAGCTCTTTGAGATAGCAATTTCATTTCCTTTGGATAAATACCCAGACACAGGGTTGCGGCAGCACGTGGTCGTTCTATTTTCGGGTTTTTGAGGAGCCTCCATACTGCCCTCCACAGTGACTGCACCAGTTTACATCCCCACCGACAGTGCATGAGGGTCCCCTTTTCCTTTTCTCCACATCCTTGCCAGCCCTTGTTATCTCTTGTCTTTTTGGTAACAGCCATCCTAACAGGTAGGAGGTGATATCTCACTGTGGTTTTGATTTGCATTTCCCTGGCCACTGGGAACGTCGAGCACCTTTTCATGTCCCTCCTGGCCATCTGTATGTCTTCTTTGGGAAAACATCCGTTCGGGTGCTTTGCCCCCTTTTCATTCAGGTTATTTTATTTGGCTATTAAGTTGTATGAGTTCCCTATGCATTTTGAGTATTAGCCCCTTACCAGATATATAGTTTGCAAATATTTTCTCCCATTCTGTAGGCTGCCTTACATTTTGTCAATGGTTTCCTTTACTGTGGAAAGGTCTTTAGTTGGATGTCGTCCCACTTGCTTATTTTTGCTTTTATTGCCTGTGCTTTTGGTGTCACATCCAAGAAATCACTGCCAAGGTCAATGTCAAGGAGGTTTTTCCCTGGTTCCTCCTCACTTTTATGGTTTCCGGTCTCACTTTTAAGTCTTGGATCCATTTCAAACTAACTTTTGTGAGTGGTGTAAGATAAGGGTCCAATTTCATTCTTGTGCATGTGAATATCCAGTTTTCCCAATACCATTTATTGACGTGCCTATCCTTTCCCCATTGTGTGTTTTTGGTGTCCTTGTCAAAACTTAGTTGACCATATATGTGTGGGGTCATTTCTGGGCTTCTGTTCTGTTCATTTGGCCCAATGCCACACTGCTTTGATTACCATAGCCTTATGATATAGTTTGAAAGCAGGAAGCTTGATGCTTTCAGCTTTGCCCTTCTTTCTCAAGATTGTTTGAGCTATTCATGGTCTTTTGTGGTTTCATGTAAATATTCAGACAGTTTTTTCTATTTTTGTGAAAAAACACTTTTTGAATTTTGATGGGGACTGCACTGAATCTGTAGATGGCATTTAACAATATTAATTCTTCCAATCCAACACTGTGGGAAATTTTTCCATTTATTTGTGTCTTCTTTAATTTCTTTCAATCAATGTCTTATAATATTCAGTGTACAGGCCTTTACTTCCTTTGTTAAATTTATTTCTAAGCATTTTGTTGCTTTTGATTGCATTATAAATGGGTTTGGTTTCTTAATTTCCCTTTCAGATAGTTTATGTTAGTGTATAGAAACAGAACTGATTTTTGTATGTTGATTTTGTATTCTTTTACTTTATTGAGTTTGTTAGTAGTTCTAGCAGTTTTTTGTGGATTCTTTAGAGTGTTCTGTGTATAAGATCATGTCATCTGCAGAGACAATTTTACTTCTTTCTGGATCCCTTTTGTTTCGTTTTCTTGCCTAATTGCTCTGGTTAATATTTCTAGTACTATGTTGAATAGAAGTGGTGAGATTGGACATAATTGTCTTGTTCCTGATCTTGAAGGAAAAGATTTTAGCTTTTCACCATTAAATATAGTGTTAGCTGTGGCCTTACCATGTATGCCTTTAGTTGGTTGAGGTACATTCCTTCTATGTGTAATTAGTTGAAAGTTTTTATTATGAAAGGATGTTGAATTTTGTCATATGCCTTTTTATGCATCTGTTGAGATAGTCACATAATTATTATTCTTTATTTCTTAAATGTGGTATGTAATATTTATTGATTTGCATATGTGGAATCATCCTTGCAACTTAAGGACAAATCCCACTTCATCATGGTGTATGATCTTTTCAATGTGCTGTTGAATTCAGTTTGCTAGTATTTTGTTGAGGATTTTTGCATCTATGTTCATCAAGGATATTGGCCGGCAAGTTTCTTTCCTTGTAGTGTCCTTATCTGGCTTTGGTATCAGGGTAAATAGTGCTGGACTCATAAAAAGAGTTTGGGAGTATTCCCTCCTCTTCAGTGTTTTGGAAGAGTTTGAGAAGGATTTGGTATCAATTCTTTTTCAAATATTTTGTAGAAATCACCAGGGATATCATCTGGTCCTGGAATTTTCTTTATGGGATGTTTTTTGATTACAGATTCAGTCTCCCTACTAGCTATAGGTCTGTTCAGATTTTCTATTTCATCATGATTCAGACTTGGTAGGTTGTATGTTTCCAGAAATTGATCTATTTTCTTCTAGGTTGTACAATTGTTGGTTGTATGGTTGTTCATAGGAGTCTCTCCCTCTCTCTTTTAACCAGAGAACACCTTATACTTGTATAGGCTTTTAGTAATTTTTGACTCTTCAGGTACCCCTAAAAAGAATATGTAGTCTTTTTTTCATTCATTCATTCATTTATTCAATTAGTCCACAGCCTATTTTGGGTACCTTTGCCAGGCGTTGTGCTATGTGTTAGGGATAAAGATAGAGAAAACACGTTATTTGCTATTGAGGAACTGAGTCTAAACAATAGATGTACAATTGCTCTTCAATAAGGTAAGATTTATAATGGAAGAATATATGAGTGGTTTGCTTATTTTCCTGCTTTTCCTCTCTAACCATTCCTTTTCTGTCTATTCCTCCTACTCCTTAAAAATAAGTGTTCTTTTTAAGTTGAACCTTCTTCTCTTCTCATTCTGTAGTTTTCTGGCAACCTCATGGCTTTACCTCTCTAACTCTGTCCAGTTCACTTTTAAATAATTGTACTATACATACTTTGAGATTTATCTCCTCCACATGCCACTTCCTTTATGAAGCCAATCTTCATTCCTACCACAGCTCCTGCTGAATTCCTGTAGTACTTGAGAGCCAATACAGCATTACAGCTAACAACTTGAGCTCTGGTGAAAGATACTGCTGGGTTTGCATTCTGACTTTCCTTCATTTTCTTTATCAAGAAAATGGAAATTGAAATAGTTATAACTTTCTTTTTAATACTTGTTTTTTTTTTTACCTTTTGGTCCCCTTCACCTATTTCTCCCACTCCCCTGCCCCACCTCTGGCAACCACCAATCTGATCTCCATATCTATGAGTTTCATTTTGTTTGTTCTTTTCTTTTGTTTTTTTAGATTCCATAGATAAGGGAGAGTTAATCTGGTATTTGCCTTTCTCTATCTGACTTATTTCACTTGCATAATGCCCTTGTGATCCATCCATGTTGTTGCAAATGGCAAGATTTCTTTTTTTTATGGCTAATAGTCCATTGTATATATATATATATATCCATTGTATATTTATATATATATATATATACCACAGGTTTTTTTTTCTTATCCATTCATCTGTCAATGGACACTTAGGTTGTTTCCATATCTTGGCTATTGTAAATAATGCTACAATGAACATGGGGGTACAGATATGCAGATATCTTTTTGAGTTGGTATTTTTGTTTTCTTCTGATAAATACCCAGGAGTGGGATTGCTGCATCATATGGTATTTCTGTTTTTAATTTTTTAAGAGCCTCCATACTGTTTTCCACAGTGGCTACACCAATTTACATTTCCACCAACATTGCATAAGGGTTCCTTTTTCTCCATATCCTTACTAGCACTTGTTACTTCTTGTCTTTTTGATAGTAGCCATTCTGATAGGTGTGAGGTGATATCTCATTGTGGTTTTGATTTACATTTCCCTAATGATTAAACATGTGGAACATTTTTGTCATGTGCCTGTTGCCCATCTGCATGTCTTCTTTGGGAAAAATGTTTAATCAGATCTTCTGCCCATTTTTTAATAGAATTGTTTGGTTTTTTTTTTGCTATTGAGTTGTATGAGGCTTTATATATTTTGGATATTAACCTTTTATCAGATATATGATTTGCAAATAGTTTCTCATATTCAGTAGGTTGCTTTTTCATTTTGTTGATGGTTTCCTTTGCTGTGTAGAAGCTTTTTAGTTTGATGTAGTCCCACTTGTTTATTTTTGCTTTTGTTGGTTTTGCTTTTGGTGTCAGATTTAAAACATCATTAGGAAGACCTTTGTCAAAGAGATTAGTGCCTATGTTTTCTTCTAGGAGTTTTATGGTTTCAGGTATTATGTTGAAGTCTTCAATCCATTTTGAGTTAATTTTTGTGTATGGTGTAAGAAAGTGGTCCAGTTTCATACTTTGCATGTAGCTGTCCAGTTTTCCCAACACCATTTATTGAAGAGACTCTCCTTTCCCCATTGTACAGTCTTCCCTCCTTTGTCATAAATTAATTGACCATATATGTGTGGGTTTATTTCTGGACTCTTTATTCTGTTCCATTTATCTATGTGTCTGCTTTTATGTTTTAATTACCACAGGTTTGTAATATAATTTGAAAGCAGGGAGCATGATGCCTCCATCTTTGTTTTACTTTCTCAAGATTTCTTTGCCTATTTGGGGTCTTTTGTGTTCATACAAATTTTAGAATTGTTCTATTTCCATGAAAGATGCCACTTGAATATTGGTAGGGGTTGCATCGAATCTGTAGATTGTTTTGAGTGGTATGAACATTTTAACAATATTAATTCTTCCAACCTATAAGCATGGAATATCTTTTAATTTATTTGTATCTTAATTCTTTCACTAATATCTTGTAGTTTTCAGTGTACAGGTCTTTCACCTCTTTGCTTAATTTTATTCCTCAGTGTACTATTTTTGTTGCAGTTGTTAATGGGATTGCTTTCTTAATTTCTCTTCCTGATAGTTCATTATTAGTGTGTAGAAACACAACAGATTTTTGAATATTGCTTTTGTATCTTGCAACATTATTGGATTTGTTTATTAGTTCCAACATTTTTTGATGGAGTCTTTAGCATTTTCCATAGATAATATCATGTCATCTGCAAATAATGACAGTTTTACTTCTTCCATTCTGTATAGACTTTATAGGAGTCTCCTTTGTGTTTGTAAGGTCTATTTTTCCTGATGACTCCCTGTATTTTCTGTAGTATTGATTGTAGCATCTCTGCTTTCACTTTTAATTATAATTATTTGAGTCTTCTTTTTTTCTTAGCTATTCTAGCTAAAGGTTTGTCACGTTTGTTTTTTTTCTCCAAAAAAATCCAGCTCTTGATTTTGGGGATCTTTTCTATTGTTTTTCTAGTCTCGATTTCACTTATTTCTGCTCTGATCTTTATATTGTCTTCCATCAGCTAACTTTGGGCTTAGTTTGTTCTTTTTTTTACCCCCTACTTACTTAAGGTGTAAAGTTAGGTTGAGATCCATCTTTCTTCTTAATGTAGGTTCATCTCTATAAAACTACCCTCTTAGAACTGCTTTTGTTGTTTCTCATAAGTTTTGGTATATTGTATTTCCATTGTTGTTTTTCTCAAGATATTTTTCAGTTTTCCTCTTGGTTTCTTCTTTGGCCCACTGATTGTTCAAGAATGTGTTCAATTTCAACACCTTTATGAATTTTCTAATCTTCCTCCTGTTATTGATTTCCAGTTTCACGTCATTGTCAGAAAAGATATGTGGTATAATTTTAGCCATCTTAAATTTGTTAAACTTGTTTTCTGGTCTAAAATGTAATCTAGCTTGGAGAAGTTCCATGTATGTTTTGAGAAGAATCTCTATTATACTGCTGTTGGATGGAATGTTCTGTATATGCTTATTAGATCCATTTGCTCTGAAGTATAGTAAAGTCCAATATTTCCTTATTGACTTTCTGTCTGGACTATATATCCATTTTTGAAAGTGGAATATTGAAGTCCCCTAGTATATTTGCACTACTGTCTATTTTTACCTTCAGGTCTATTAATACCTGCTTTATATATTTAGAAGCAATAGTATTAGGTGCATATATAGTTACAGTTGTCATATCATCTTTATGAATTGACCCCTTTATCACTATGTAATCACATTCTTTGTCTCATTACAGTTTTTGAGTTATGGTGTATTTTGTCTGATTTTAACATAGCTACCCCTGCTCTCTTTTGCTTTCCATTTGCCTGGAATATCATTTTCCATCCCTTCACTTTCAACCTATGTATGTCCTTAAGGCTAAGTATCCTATGTGGCACATGTAGGATTTTTTTAACCCATTCAGCCACTCTGTACATTGATTATAAAATTTAATCCTTTACATTTAAAGTAATTATTGGTAAGTAACAACTATTACTATCTTGTTAATTGTTGTTTGTTTTGTAGTTCCTGATCTCTTTCTTCCTCTTTTGCTGACTTCCTCTGTGATTTGATGACATTCCACACTGGTATGTTTTGATTTCTTTCTCTTTATCTTATGTGCATCTACCATAGGTTTTTCCTTTCTGATTACCAATTAGGTTTATATAAACATCCTACAGTTATAGCAGTCTATTTTAAAATAATAACAACTTAACTTTGCATACAAAACCCTAACCTTTTACTCATCCCTGGCATTTTATGTTTTGGGTGTCACAGTTTACGTCTTGTTATATTGTGTATCCATTAACAAATTATTGAAGCTATAGTTATTTTTAATGCTTTTGTCTTTTAACCCTTAGACTAGAGTTAAGTGATTTACATACCACCATTGTAGTATTAGTATATTCCTGAATTTGACAGCATACTTACCTTTACCAGTGAGTTTTATACCTTCAAATATTTTCATGTTACTAATTAGCATCCTTTCGTTTCAGCTTGAAGAACTCCCTTTAGCACTTCTTATAAAGCAAGTCTAGTAGTGATCAACCTCCTCAGCTTATCTCTTCATTTCTGAAGGACAGTTTTGCTGGGTAAAGTATTCTTGGGTAGCAGTTTTTTCTTTCAGCACTTTGGATATATGATCCCACTCCTTCCTGGGCTGCAAGGTTTCTGTTGAGAAATCCACTGAGAGTTTTATAGAGATTCCTTTGTATGAGATGAGTTTCTTTTCTCTTGCTCTTTAAAAGTTCTTTGAAATAGAAGAAAATGTAAATACATGGAAAGATATCCCAGTGTTGGGTTGGAAAAAACTAATATTGTTGAATGCCATCTACAGATTCAGTGCAGTCCCCATCAAAATTCGAAAAGTTTTTTTCACAAAAATAAAAAAACTATCTGAATATTTACCTGGAGCCACAAAAGACCATGAATAGCCCAAACCATCTTGGGAAAGGACAAAGCTGAAAGCATCAAGCTTCCTGCTTTCAAACTATATCATAAGGCTATGGTAATCTAAGCAGTGTGGCATTGGGCCAAATGAACAGAACAGAAGCCCAGAAATGAACCCACACATATATGGTCAACTAAGTTTTGACAAGGACACCAAAAACACACAATGGGGAAAGGATAGGCACGTCAATAAATGGTATTGGGAAAACTGGATATTCACATGCACAAGAATGAAATTGGACCCTTATCTTACACCACTCACAAAAGTTAGTTTGAAATGGATCCAAGACTTAAAAGTGAGACCGGAAACCATAAAAGTGAGGAGGAAACAGGGAAAAACCTCCTTGACATTGGCCTTGGCAGTGATTTCTTGGATGTGACACCAAAAGCACAGGCAATAAAAGCAAAAATAAACAAGTGGGACGACATCCAACTAAAGACCTTTCCACAGTAAAGGAAACCATTGACAAAATGTAAGGCAGCCTACAGAATGGGAGAAAATATTTGCAAACTATATATCTGGTAAGGGGCTAATACTCAAAATGCATAGGGAACTCATACAACTTAATAGCCAAATAAAATAACCTGAATGAAAAGGGGGCAAAGCACCCGAACGGATGTTTTCCCAAAGAAGACATACAGATGGCCAGGAGGGACATGAAAAGGTGCTCGACATTCCCAATGGCCAGGGAAATGCAAATCAAAACCACAGTGAGATATCACCTCCTACCTGTTAGGATGGCCGTTACCAAAAAGACAAGAGATAACAAGGGCTGGCAAGGATGTGGAGAAAAGGAAAAGGGGACCCTCATGCACTGTCGGTGGGGATGTAAACTGATGCAGCCACTGTGGAGGGCAGTATGGAGGCTCCTCAAAAACCCAAAAATAGAACGACCACGTGCTGCCGCAACCCCGTGTCTGGGTATTTATCCAAAGGAAATGAAATTGCTATCTCAAAGAGCTATCTGCGCCCCCCTGTTCACTGCAGCATTATTCACAATAGTGAAGGTACAGAGACAATCCAACTACCCATCAATGGATGAAGGATAAAGAAAGTGTAGCTTATACATATAATGGAATATTACTGAGTCATAAAAAAAGACAGGAATCCTGAAATTTGTGACAACATGTTTGAACCTAGAAAACATTAAGCTAAGTGAAATAAGCTGGACAAGGAGAAACAACTACTGTGCGGTATTAGTTATATGGAGAATCTGAGAAAAAGAAAAAAGATTTGAGAGTAGATTGGTGGTTACTTGGGGCTGGGGGCTGGAGGAAATGGG
Source organism: Smutsia gigantea (assembly GCA_032199065.1). Classification (NCBI taxonomy): domain Eukaryota; kingdom Metazoa; phylum Chordata; class Mammalia; order Pholidota; family Manidae; genus Smutsia; species Smutsia gigantea. The sequence continues at coordinate 150,859 of JAVSCE010006742.1, forward strand.
GAGATGGTTAAATGGTGCAAACCTCCAGCTCTAAGATGAACAATTTCCATGGATGTGATGTATAGCATGGTGACTATAGTTAACAATACTGTACTGTGTGCATGGAAGTTAAGACAGTAGATGTGAAGTGTTGTCACCACACACATAAAAAAGGGAACTCTGAGGTGATGGGTGTGTCTGTTAACTCGGGTGCAGTGAGCATTTCATAATGTACAGGCGTCGCAAATCATTGTGTTGTACAATTTATATACAATTTTATTTGTCCATTATACTTTAATAGCACTGGGGGAAAAGAGAAATCCTAAACGAAACAAACTGTTGGAACCATGCCTGGCATGTAGGTGTACTCAACAGTTATCACTCCCTGATGGAGCATGGCCACCCTCTTTACTAGTGAAAAAGAGAAAACGGAGAAGCCCCTGCCCTCTGGGAGCGGGCCCCGCACCCCCCGCTGGCAGCGTTACCCTCCTGTGGACAGAAGCCACCTCACGGACCCCAAGCTCAGAGAAGGCCCCTCTGAGACAGTGATAGAATGAGACCAAGCAAGGCCACTCACAACTTTGTCCAAGCCCAGACACGAACAAGGCCACGCTGCCACCCACGGAACACCCTCTCTTGGCTAAAGTGAGTGACAGCTGCTCCCTTACCAGCTGCAACTTCACCTTGGTTTGGGCTGCAGATGGGGTTCCCTGAGATGCCTTCCGACAGCATCCACTCTAGAGTGAACCCCTCCCCCAAGTCCCCCCCCCATGCCCTCAGACCAAGCCCGGGTCAGGTCATACCCTTGCTTCCCGACACCCTGTGCCGGAGACGCCCCAAGGCTCCCCGCGGTGTGGGTCCTCCCTTGATGCCCATGTGATGAGCCCAGCTTGTTTAGCTCCTGGTGGCGCCTTGGCAGCCTCTGGCTGTGGGCATTGCCACACCAGCAGTGTGGCTCTGGGCACAGGGCTCCCCCCTCTGGACTTACTGGAAGTTAGAGGGCATAAAGGTGAGTGTTAAGTGACTGAGGCTCCTGCCCGGCAGGCAGAAGCTGTCCTGTCTCTCTGACTCTTCACCACCAGCAGGGGCACCCTTGGCTGTCCCGGGCTGTCCCTCCCAGGCTGCCTGATCGTGCTCTCGCCTGCTCTCAGGAACAGATGGTGAGTGACTGGGCAGTGGGCCGCCCACAGAGAAGCCCAAACACAGGCACCCGCCCACCCTGGGCCTGGAATCCTCATTTTGCATATTTGGAACTGAGGTTCCGAAGCTCCTTCCCAGGGACCCCCAGAATTCAGTGGTGCCAGGCGGGGGAAGAGGGGGTCCCTCAGGGATATTTGGGAGCTGAAGACTTGGTGGCTACTGGGGACAGCTGTCCAGCACGCGGTGCCCAATGCCAAGCTGCCGAGGTCACGGCACAGTACCTATTGCAGAGGTTTTGGTTGCAGACCCATAGACCAGGACTTCGCAACCACTCTTTCTCCTCGTCTTGGTCAGGCTTACAGCTCCCCATGCCTCCTGCAGGCTTCCTGGAGGGGGTTGGGAGTGGGGCTTTGGAGGTGGGGGGAGGGTTCGGAGGGGTGACATGGGCACGGAGGAGGGGGGCTGGCAAGAGGGAGGGAGAGGAGGACCCCACAGACAGCCTCATGAGTCTGGGTGGGGATGTCCCCTCATTGGCTTGGCTGTGTGGTCTAGAAAATGTGACAGGAATCCAGCAAGGCAGCTGGGTCCGACCCAGCCCCTGTGGGCGTTGAAAATCATGGGGTTAGGTGGAGCAGAATGCATATGCTGGGCCAGTTGGAGTCCTCGTCAGGAATTCCCGCTGTTCGCTGTTCGCAGCTTTCACTGCCCACTGGAAAGCAAAGGCCCTGAAAGCCAGGGGCCCAACCAGAGTCTCAGAGCAGATTTTCACAGGACGTGAGAGTAGGACTTCCGCCCTGCAACCAGGGGGCTTTCCACGGGGGCGGGAGCTCTGGATCCCCCACCCCAGGACTGGAGCCAACCCCTGCAGGAACCGCTAGGCAGTTTCCCACACTTTAACCATACCAGGGGGCCCCAGGCTGAGTTTTATCTTTTCCGCAGCTGAGCAGGGGTCTCGCTGCTGCAGCCCCGCCCCAGCGCAGCCCCAGCTGCGGGTGGCTGCTGTCCGGCAGAGGTGCAGCAACTGCACACCCCCAGCACCACCCCTGGGCGGCTAGGCGGGAGATGCCAAAGGCTCGGGAGGACCGGTGCTCCCCGCCCCCCACCCGACATCCAGTCCGGATCTGCTCGCAGCCCACGTTTCCAGAAGTCCCAATCCCTGGGTCAGGCCCTTAATTATGAGTGACAATGAGCGATAATGGCACGTGGTCTTCCAGCAGCTGCCCCTACCCGGGGCAAGGTCGAGTCTCCTTCATGTCCCCCATCGCTCCACCTGAACCCCCTACCTCCCAGCCCCTGCCCTTCTCTCTTCCCTCGTCCTGCTCCGCTGTCCCCTCTGATGGACAAGGTGGGCTCTGCATCTCCCCCACTGTGAACCGACAGGCCGAGCTCTGCAGCCCCTGCCCCTCCCCCGCACGGGGAAGGGTTGTACTCTGCAGCCCCCCCCCCAGACCACGCTGTCCCCCTCAGGTCCCCGCCCTGCCGCCCCCGCTGCCTTCCGGGACGCCAGGAGCTGTGGTGGTGCGTCAGCGACTGTGCGCACGCACTTCATTTATTCAATAGCTCTGGGCCTGAAAAACACGGGCTAAATTGCATCCCATTTTCCCCGAGCCCATTAGCAGCCAGACTCCTCATTCTCAATGATTCCGCTGAACCCCCGGGCCAGCAGGGAGGGGGCTTTGTTCAGCTGCCACCCCCACTCGCCCCTACAAAAGCACCAACTTTTCTCTCTGAAGCCCAGAGAACAATGACCTGTCTTAGTCACCCATCAGGGGGTGGCCCCAGGGGCCCAGACACCTCCCTGTGCCGGCTGAGTGTTGTTCTGGCCTTTTCTCTGCCTTAGGTGGCCCTGTCTCTCCACACACTCCCTGACCCCCACAGACCCACCTCCCTGGGCCCGCAAGTCGGGTTTCTCCCCGGGCTCTGAGGAGCCTGGCAGCCCTGGAGACAAGGATGCCCTTTCCGGTGCCAGTCAGTTATAACCAGAGCCCGCACTGCCCTTCTGGAGGTGTGCCCTGCGCCCACCCCCAGGGGGTCCCAGACTTGACACAATGGCACCCCCCCCAGCTTTCTTGCTACAGGATTTCAGGCAGATGGCTTCCAGCCTGAGCTGACTTTTCAGCTGAAAGAGGGAAAGGGGATATTAAAAGCTCCAGGCGGGAGGCAGGGGCAGTCTGTGAGATAAAGGCTAAAAAGGCACATTGTAATCAGAGTTCCCTCTGGGCTAAGGTGATGATTCAAGGGTTTTCTCTTGGCCCTGAGGGTGGGCACCCAGCTGCCATCAACTAACCCAGGCCTCTCACTCCTGGCCTTGCCCTTTCTAGAGAGAGACAGGGCACCGGTGCAGAACAGGGTGCTCAGAAACCGCTAGTTCATGGAAGCTGAATGCATGAAATGTTAATACACACAAATGGTTATTGTCCTGTAGGTTACAAAGTGCCAGGGAGCCGGGAAAGGCCAAGGAGCCCTGTGCCCTGCCCACCTTCCGGCAGAGGGAGAACCGGGTAGTGGCCCTGTTTTTGCTTGGGAGAGCTCCCTCAGGACCACTCTGTGCCGTGCACACGTGAGTCAGGAAAGCTGGAAACTATGGCTGTTGGGGCTTTCAGGGGACTGACAAAGTGGCCCCCCATTGGAGAGGGGGTCCGTACCGTCTGTGCCTTAAGCCCAGAGAAGATGCACCCTCAGTAAAGCCCAGGCACACACCCCACCCCTGCCACCATCGCGTGTGCTCTGCAGCCGCCAGCTTCCCTTCTCCTGGACCGGCCTCCGGAAAATGTCAGCGCTGCGAAGATGACAAATGCAAGATGACAGCAGACAGGAGACAAACAACAGCCCCGCCCAGACCAGCCAGGACTCGGCAGGGAAGGGACCCAGGCCCCACTTCCCGGGGGGGCTTAGAGAGCCCCTGCACCCATGACCGCCACAGCCCCTCCCAGGGTTCTGCTCACATCTTTCTCTGGGGGGAGAGGCGGTGCACAGAAGCCAGGCCCCAAGCTCAAGTGGTCTGTTCCAGGCCCCAAGCATCCCTTGAAGGTCTGATCCAGGCCGTGGCTGGAGTAGAGCAGAGAAGGCTGGCAGAGAGAGCTCGAATCGTCAGAGCGCTAGCTCCCTGCGCCACGCTGTGTCAGGCGGGGTATCAGGTCTCTCTCCTGAGAACCCAGTCACACAGTGAGGAAATGGTAGCTCAGAGGGTTTGAGTGACTTCCCCAAAGTCACACAGCAAGGCCCTGAGAGAGCTGGGTTGGTTGCTCAGGGGTGTTCTAGGACTGTGGGTATTACACCAATGATATCTTGGTCGCCAGCCCTATCTTCACAGTTAGCACTCAGATGAAACACAAACAGCTTCTATCCATCGGCCACTCTTCCTGAGGGTGGAAACGTAATTGCCTTCCAGAAAACAATCTTTCTGTGCAAGAAACTCGATTTCATTCTTGGGCAGGGTGTGACCCCAGCCCCACTCCCTAGGTGTGCTGTCTTCCTGGCCACCCACAGAGGGGAGGTGTGGCCGGTTGAACAGTCCCGAGGCAAATGAGCGGTGCTATTAGGGGGCCTGGGTGTGAGTGAGGAACCGCCCACCTGCCAGAAGAGAGGCCTCATCGCCGAGAGGCCAGAGTGGGGGGTCAGCTTCATTAGTGACAGGAGAGGACGAGGCCGAGAGGCCTCCAGTGACTCAGGGACAGCTGCGAAGGACGTAAGCTGGCTCTCACCTCAAGAAGAACCAGTGAGAAGAGAAGCAGTGCTTCAGGGTGAGCTCGGTCTCCTCTGACCCCCAAACCTTTCTTCTAGCCCAGCTCCTGATACAGCACTCATACCTGCCACTGACGTCCTGGGCTCCCTGCCATCTCTGCCAGCAGACACTTCTGCTGACTCCCTAGACCACTTCGCACCCCATCTGGGGCCCCTGAAAACCTCAACCTGGGCACACAGAATGCCCCCTCTTCCCCAGGTAAACAACTGCATGTGTGTGCACATCGTGGGGTATGTCATAGTATGTGCAATTGTTTACACACACACATGTTCCTCCACCCTCTGGACAGGGGTGTGGGCTGCCAGGACAGAGCCATGAACTGGGGCCAGGTCAGGGGAAAGAATGGAGCTGCTGGGGGAAGGATATCACGCCACAAGGCCCCTGGCCAAGCTCTGGGGCTCAGACTTGGAGACGGCCACCCCGCTGGAGTCCCCACGTACCTGGAACCAGCCTGAGGCATGGCACCGACCATGGGACAGCATCGCCCTGCCCCATCTGTCCTGCTGTCTGACCTTGTGCTCACAGCCCAGTGACCCTCCATTCTGTTACTAATTCTCCACCTCCTCCCAGATGCCCGGCTGAGCTCTGTTGTTGTCCCCCAGCTATGAACACCTAATTCCATGACCTTGACTTGAATGTCTACCTCCTGACCCTCCCGTCCAAGCATTCGGCCCTCCTCGCCCCACCTGCAGCCCCCACAGTCCAGAAACCCGGGCAGGAGGGTCCTCGGGAGGACTCAGGGCCAGGAGTTGCTGAGCAGCTGATGTCTCCAAGAAAGGAATTGTGATTCCTTGCTCCAAGAACCAAAAGGTGTCAAAGATCGTGGCGAGGGGGCAAATAGCAGGCTATATCACCTTCGTAACCACGAAAATAAAGGGGGAACTCCTAGATACCGCACAGGGTCTCAGCCCAGCTCGAGGGTCCTGAGATACGTACAGTGGGTAATCTCACATCTGCTATCATCCTCTTGCACAAACTGGCTCATGCATGTGACGGACGGGCAGCCTGGGGCCCAGAGAGACTCTCACTGGGCGAGAGCTCAGGCAGTTGGGGTACCGAGCTCGCACCCCAGAGTATGTGCTGCACTCCCTTTGGGTTGGGACAGGGGGCAATGGCTGCTCTTCAAAGCTGTGTGTCTTGGGTGACCAGCAGAGCACCTCTGAGGCCTCGGCAGCCCAGACTGGACAGGAATCCCGTGTTCGGAGATAAGAGCTGTAGTCAGGGAAGGCCAAGGTTGTCTGCAACAGGGATGAGGGGAGGCTGGGCCCCAGGCCGCAGGAGCTAGACCCAGGCCGCACACCAGATGCCCATCCTAAGGCCGGATAGAAGCTTCATGAGCAATCAGGGCTCATGCTCAGATCCCCTTTGTTTCCTCTAGGCAACTACAACCCCTGGGTAACTTCTAGAAACTTCTGTGGACAGTGTTGGCTTGATAATGGTGCATCAGGCAGAGAACAAGGGGCAGAAAGCAGAGGGAGTGGGCGAGAGTCCCAGGGACAGAGGGGATGCGAGCCCTGCCCTGTCCCACTTCCCGGAGATGCTGGAAGAACCGCTGGATGGTTAGAGGGGTTCCCCTGGTGACGGAAAAGAGCTGAGAAGGTGGCAGTGGCAGGGAGGTGGGCCCATGAGCCTGGAGCGCTGGGTCAGGAGCGGTGGCGCAGGAAGGGACTCTTGCATGATCTGAATGAATCATACCCATCTTACAGATGACAAGACTGAGTCCCAGGGTAGGCACGTGACTGCTCAGGTTCCCTTGGGGCCCGGACCCTGACAAGATCTGTGTGCTGTTCACCCGGACTCTGTCCTGTTGATGTGAACGTAGCAGCCAACTTCTGCCGGGCTCATGGTGCACAGCTGGAGAGGGTGGTCATGGCGGTGTTATCACTGGGACGACCGGCCAGCTCCAGATGACTGTGGCAGGGAGGAAGGACAGACTGGGGCCCTGGTAGGATAAGGACCTGCCCCAAGATTCTCTGCAGGAGGCCAGCCCCTCAGCAAGACTGGGCTCTGTGCAGGCCCCCCGGGAATGGGAATGCCTGGTGGGCTTACAGGGTGATCCCAGACAGCTGGCTTGTGGACAGGGAAGGGCGGGTGGACCTTGGGCACTGACCACACTTCTACAACAGCCCTAGAGCTGACCTGCGCTAGCCACAGACCCCACCCCCAAGCCGACAGAGCCGCTGACACACTGAGGGCCTTGTCGGGAGCCCACACCCACCAGACCCCATTCTTTTAGGCTTTTAATTTAAAAAAAAAAGCACCCCCTTCTCCCAGCAACCCCACCAGGTATAGACACCCCGCTTGGGGTGGAATGGCCACCGCAGGCCTCTTGCCCAAACTCAAAGTCCCTTTCAAGAGCAGCAGTGTTTTCCCAAAGGCAGAGTGTCCCCACACCAAGGGACTCTGGAGAAGAGTGGGCAGATGCCAGCAGAGCAGCGTGAGGTCTGAGGGCCGGCCCAGAGCTGGGCTCACCCTGGGGTCCACGCTGGCCAGGGGGCAGCCGGCAGCAGTCAGGGTTGCCTTCCAGCCATGGACAGATGGGGCCAAGGAACCACGCTTCCCCGTGCCTCAGTTTCGCTCCTCTGTTAGCTGGGGGCAGTCCGTGCGGAGGGCTGCGGGGGGGCTGCAGAGGAAGGCTGGAGAAGGTGCCTCCCACCCAAAGCCCTGGGTCAGCTGGCGGCTGCCTGCCCTTCGTTTGCTGCAGAGCTGGCGAGGGAGGCCAAGCGGGTGCCCCCGCCCCCCGCCCAGCCAGCCCAGACCAAGGCGGCGGCCAACGCGGGTGGGCGCGAGGCTCAGGGGAAAGCTGTGAGTCACCCGCCGGCCGGCAGCAGGTTGCACAGGTAATGATGTGATTTACGAGGCTCCGGCTCAGGGCCGAGCCTGAGTCAGCCTGGCTGCGTCGTGACCAGGCGGAGGCCGGAAGAGCCGAGGCGTGGGCCCGGGGTCTGCCCCTGGGCCCTGGCCGCTGCTCCTCAGTGGGGGGATGGGCCGCAGGAGCTCGGGAGCCATCTCAGACCTCAGAGAGGAAAGGAATGCGTGTCTTTTCGTGGCCCTGGCGCCCACCTGGGAATGTGGGCTCCCACGCAGGGGGTGCCCCCCAGTGAAGATGTTCTCTGTCAAGCACCCACTGGGTGCAGGTCACTATGAAAATCCCTCCTGAAAGCAGATGGTCTTTGTTTTAAAACCTTCCACTTAATGAACACCATCTATGAACATCATCTCTGAACATAGAGACACACATTTAGATTTTCATAAAGTGTATTTATTACTCAAATGGCCAACAACATTCAAAGGATTTGGAAAGGAAGAGCAGGAGTTTCTGGGCCCTTGCAACCAAGGTGAGCACCGGGGCCCCCAGCGGGAGAGGGGCGGGTCACCTGCTCCATCATCTGAGCTTGCATGCTCGCAGGGCTGCCCCCTGCCCCCAAGGTCCAAGCCAGCCCAGCGCCAAGGCTGGTCTGGTCTCGCCACGGGATTCGCCTGGTACTCAGGGTCCTTCAGACAGGTGGGAGAGGGGCCTCTCCTTCCTCCTGCGTGAGGTGGGAGAGGGTGCTGGTCCGGCAAGGCACTGGGCGTCATCTGCGGGGGCCTGGGCATCCACGGCCTTCGCCCCCAGCAAGGACAACTTGGGAGTCATGGGAGCAGAAGAAGGGATCAGCAGAACAAAGGCTGAGGCTCTGTGTGTGTCGGAGAGTGCAGGGCCCTCAGGGCAGCAGGCCGGCCACTGGAAGGGAGGCAAGACAGGAAGGTCTGCGGGAGGGAGGGCCCCAGAGCACGTTCATGCCAAGTGCTTTCCTGGGGTCCTTTGACAGCACCCCACAATTCCAAATCACAGGCCAGCTGGCACAGGGGTATGCACCCCACCCTCACAGAGTGACATGGCATGCCCCTTCCTTCCCCGTGCCTCAGTTTCCCCACCACACTTGACAGGAAGGGGACAGAGACCAGGCGGTGGGGTGTCAGGCCAGTTCATGCTCTCTGCTTCTTTCCTTCCCACCATTCCCTCTCCCAAGCAGCCCCCTCCCCACTCAAGTCCCCCTCCTATTTTTCCTGGCTTAAACCTGCCACAGACACCACCACACCCGGAAAGAGATAAATAAATAAAAGAAAAACAACCTCAACTGTGAAAAGCAGTCCAAATCTGAATTTTTTCCTGCCCGAGTTAATTACACTTTAAATTGGCATGTTTACTGATCGGGGATTTCAAGTTAGCAGAGACACCCCTCCTCCCCAACTGTTTGTACAGTAAAACTCAGCAGGCTGGCGGGCTCCCCGAGGCCTTGGCAGGCCCCGCTGCTCCCCTGCCAAGGAAAGAGCATAACAGAAACATCTATTTTTGAGTGTTAGAGAAAACGAAGATATCACAGATGGTGGGAAGCAGCCTTCTGGACGGTTTCCACATCCAGGCTCTGAGCACTGCCTCAGCAGCGTCTTGCCCCAGGAAGGCCAGGACCCGCCATCAAGAGCCCAGCCTGCTCAAGCCTCCTGCCCCTGTGGGGCTGTCTCCCCTCCCCTTGGAGCCAGACTGGGGTGGTGGAAGGAGTTCTGGGCAGCAGTCAGGAGGCTCTGGCCATTCATTCACTCAGTGAACACGCTGTGAGCCACAGTGAGCGAGGCAGCATGGATTCCGGCCTGAGCCCGACCCTGACAATGAGCTTGGGTCCCCCCGAGGCCCCATGTGCGCTGGGGAAATCCTACCTCTACTCCAGGCCCAAACACGAAGCTACAAGTAGGCCTTCCAGTGGGCATGTGCCAGACCCGAGGGCCTCCAGGGGCAGAGGGTCACAGCCAGCATCCATACAGGCAGCAGTCTGGGGTGGCCGCCTCTGGCCAGCCCTGGGCTCGTGGCTGGGAGCAACCAAGGCTCTGATGATGGGATGTCCATGTACCGGGCACCTGCTGAGTGCCCAGTCCAGTGTGTCTGCAAAGGGAAGAAGAGGCCAGCAAGTGTCACAGGGAACCTGTGCTGGGCTACATCCTGTACCAGGCACAGGGGCCCAATGGCGACCCAGTCACAATAGCCCCTGGCCCCTTGGAGCTTGCAGGCTGGGCATCAAAGAGCAGAGAACTGATGATGTCTGACTGCAGATTGAGGCTGTGTGTGGGCAAGGGATGGGGGTGGGGGCAGGGGAGATGAGGGAAGGCTTCCTGTCGGAGGTGCCATTGAAGCAGGACCTTGATAAGGATGAGGAGCGGCAGGCTTTCCAGGTAGGGGTGTAGCTTGAGACAGGTGTGGCACTGGGACTTGTAGGTATGACAACAGCATCAAGCACCAAGGACATGAGTTGGGCTTTGAGATGCCCAGTCATGCCCCCATTTGGGTCCTGCAGCCATGACACCAAAGTCTCACCCAGTGATGGTCCTGAGGCCTCAAGTGCCGCCTGCCTTCTCTGCTGCCTGCGCCAGGGGCCCAGGACTCACCGGGAGCTGCCTGCTCACCCAGCAGGCCAGGCTGGCCCTTCCCCGGGTCTCTCCCCTTAGGTCCCCACCCTCCCCAAGATGATGATGAAAATGATAAACGAGCCCCCATGATGCCCTAGCTTCCTGGCCATCAGGCCTGTCTCCCCCCACAACAGATGGCCCTTCTGCCTTCGCAGGGTCTTTTCGGTGGCCTTGACAGCAAAGCCTTGGTGGTGCTTGGTGGAGATTTACGTCTGTCTTCCCCAGATTCTTCATTTCTCTGCTTCTTCATTCCCACAAGAGCATGCTTTTATTTATTCATTCCACAAACATCCTCCCCAGTGTCTCCCGTGGGCTCCTTGCCGGAGACAGAGAACTGATTTCCATATATTCTCCTGTGTGGATTCCCTGCTTTGACTCAGGCATTAGCTAGCCACCTACGACGGGCCAGCTCCGCAGAGTCAAGGCCCGGCTTCTAGAAGCTCTGTGGCACAGTAGCCGCATCCCCCTGCCTTGGGTGCTGAGGTGTTGGATCCCACTTGGTGTTTCTGCAGCCCTGGGGCACCGCATCACCCCCATTTTTATGAAGGGGACTGCCTATCTGCCACAGCTGGGTCTTGACAGCAAAGTTTGAGACAATCCTCAGAAAAAAAGCCAAGGCAAAGCCTTGCACCCTTGTGAACCTCAGTTTCCTCCCCGGTGTGAGAATGTGAGCAGGGGAGTGGGACAAGAGGGGAATAAACTCAGGGTCCCACTCAGCTCTGACATTGGGGCTCTTTGCATCCTTGAGGACCCATCAGGACTGGGACCTCTGTGGGGGTCTCAGCGGCACCAGCCACCAACTCTGTCCAGGGTGGTGTCCAAATAAGGCTGTGGGGAGAGCTTGAGGGACAGCAGACGTCAGCTGGCTGGTCGGAGCCCTCCATCCCTGCTCCCCAGCTGCCTGGACTAGACCTGCCCCCCCCCACCCCCAAGGCTGCTGAAATAGCCCTCAGATGCAACTAACTGTGGTTGCAAAGGATGCGGGTCCACACAGGTCTTCAGCACCCACTGTGGATGCCCTGGGTCTCCTGATGGAGCAAGCAGCGCCCCCCACATCATGCCAGACATAAGCCAGGAGCAGTGAGAACTGCACGCTGCTGACAGCACCCCCTTTTGTGGGTGCTGGCACCAAACTGGAGAGACACCACGTGGGTGCAGAAGAACTCCCTGAGAAGTACGGCGAGCTAAGTGTTGGGGAAAGCGAGCCTGACTCGTCATGCAAAGAGAATTCAGATATTCTCTGGGCTTGCCTCCTAGAGGAGAAGGGGCTATTCCCAAAGCCCTGCGGCTCACAGCAGGCAGAGTGAACACCTGCCTCCTGGCTGGGTGATCTTGGATGAGTGTCTTGACCTCTTCTCTCGTCTGCAGCACAGAGCTTGCCCTCCCCTGGGGCTAATGCAGAGCAGTGAGTAAGGCTTACCCAAGGGCAAAAAGCCCATTCCAGGCAGCTATTATTTTTCTTCTTACCACCCTTAAAAACAGTAAAGAAATAGGTAGAAAGGTCCAGTGCTAAAAGTGACTCTTGTGGCGGGTGGGGAAGGGATCCTCGCCCACACAGGCACCAGGAAATGGTGTGCACCTCGTGAACTTGGACCTGAGATGGTTGGGCCCAAGTCACTGGCCCTCCAGATCAAGGGCCCACAGTGACTTCGGCCATCCTGGCTGCTGCAGGGACAGGCATTTCTGTTCGGCTTGTCAGATGAGAAAGACCCTTTGTTTATTTTCTCTTCTCCTCAAACAACAGATCAGTAATTTGGCTTTTAATGAAATTCTGCACTGAGCAATTTGGGGTCACCATCTTTGGATCTAAAATGAGTTGAAAACATGCACGCTGCTGCATCCCGGATGCCCTGGGTGTGCATTTTGTCTCATGCATAATTCTCAGGTGTTGGCTGATGTCCCAATGTTTTTCCCCAACAGCGGCCTGGAGGCTGGGGGGCCCACATTCGTTAATTCTGTGGCATGGGGATGGTTACACTGGAGCTATTAAGTAAGGCTAATGTCACCTCCCACCCTACCACACACACGTTTAATATATTCCAAAGATGTGTGGATGCATTCACAGCGATTTTCATCTCCAAATGTCCCCACTGAGTCAGTTCCATGCATAATATATTAACCCTGATGCCAGGCTTCAGACGCAGTTCCCCAGAGAGCCTGGCTCTGAGCACTGTAGAATAGCCCCTTTTGTAGACACGGCTAAACTGGTGTCTACGGGGTTATATTGGGACTAATCGCTCCTTTCAGGGCAGGGGCCCACTGGAAAGGGGACAGAGAGCCCAAACCTCAGCAAACCTTAGACACTTAAATGACATCCTGTAAGGGGAAGAAAAAAAAACAGAAAACCAAACAGCTTTTAACAAATGTGAAGAATTTCTAAAAACCAATTACCCATATTCATGTGCTCCAGCACCACAGCTTGAGCACCTGACACTTTCCTGGGATTAACTTGCTAAGATCCCTGCCCTTAAGGAGTCTATTAGTCAATCAACAAACACTCACCTTTCCTCTACTATGGGCCTGGCCTGGGTCCCAGGGCTGGGGACACAGCAGGAAACAGGACAGAAAAAATTCCTGAGAAGTCTTACGGTCTAGCAGGGAGAGAAAAAGTAGAGATGAACACCAGGTCATTTTGGATAGCAATGAGCTAGGAAGAAAACTGTAGCAGAGTGACTGAGAGCAGGTGACTGGAAAGAGGCGGGGTGCTAGGCTGGGAGAAGAGGGACAGATTTGCAGAACAAGGGGCATTTCATCCCCCCAGAATCCTGAACACCTGTTCTAGAAAGGGGGCAGCCCCTTGCAGTGGGGGCAGTGGGCAGGGGCCTTGCTGAGGGTTCTAGAAGGACCATGCAGGGTGTGGGGTGATGAGGAGGGGTCTGCAGTCCTGGACAGGAGAGGTGAAGTCAGGCTCCACCGAGGCCACCACCCAGGACTCAGCGCCCATCAGGAAGGTGGGTGGACATAAACAGGGATACCCTGTAAGGAAGAGAGTAGCAAGGAATGAGGTTGGCCAGTTCCAGGGCCTTGGGACACCAGTTACCATTTTGGAGCAGAGCATGAGGGAAGGGGCTGCCTGGAGGGGCTCTGGGCAGGGCAGGGAGAGCTGGGTTGTACTCGGAAAGGTTCTCCATACAGGGGGTGGGGGGAACTGGAGGGAGACCCAAGTGGAGGCCTGCACAGTGGTCCAGGACAGAGGGGCGGCCCTCCCTCCACAGGGCTGTGGCAGAGGGGCTGGCGAGGAGGGGCGGGGATGGCCAACAGGAGGTGGCGTATCTGCACAGCTCAGGGCCTGAGAGGGAAGGGGACTCGACGGGCATGGTCACTGCTGGTGCCCCTGGTGCTGGGACAGCTCCACCCACACCCTGGGCATAAGAGACCACAGGCCCAAGGAGGAAGCCCGCAGGGGAAAGGCGTGCACAGAGCTGAACCTTCTGAAGTGACAATGTTGTCTCATCTGAGCCTGTGGGGATGAGGCCAGCCCAGCTCAGAAGGGGCTTCCTGCAGTCCGGAAGGCATCTAACAGACACCAAACACCACACGTCATCCTGGAGAAGCACCTCAGAGCTCCCCTTGCAGAGGGCCCTGGACCCTTCCCACTGCCCGGGTGACCCTGCCGTGGCTGGGCAGGGCCAGGTCCCAACGCCCAGCCCAGGGCCTGTGGTGGCCACCGGGAGGCTTGGACGCATGGAGGCCACAACGGGGTGCTTTCAGAAGCCCCCAGAATGGACATAGCTGGGAAATTTGCAGGCCAGGTGGCACAAGCCCCAGACCAAGTCCACGGGGCAACCAACGCAGAAGCTTCTGCTGCGTGGAGTCGGCGCCCGAAGCAGAGGTCGTCCGGGGCGGGATTCGATACCGGAAAGAGGTTGACTGTATAATATTCATCGTATAGAAAGTGAACACCTCACAGGCAACCTATTTCAGGTACCACTGAGCAGGGCTGACTCCAGAGAGAGGCTCTTCCTCCAGGATGGTGCCACGCCGGGTGGCAGCCTCAGTCGGCATGTGCTCGGCCCCGGCCTCCCCCTCCCGCGACCCGCAGGCTGCAGGCGCATGCACGGCGGGGTCTGATCCTGAGGAGAGGTCCACCGCATACTGTGCGTCATGATGGAGGCGAACGCGCCACGGGCAACCTCTCCTCGGGTACCATGCGGAGCAGCACACACAGCCAGCAGGACCCTGGGCTTGTCCCCTGGGTGGTGCCCAGGGCTGGAGGCCAAGGGGGGACAGGGAAGCAGCTGGGACACACCTACAGGTGCCAGCCATGCACCTGTCAGCCTGTGGTGGGGCGTCCTGGAGAGGCGGAGGGCGCGGGGGAGCCTTCCAGGGGGCCCTCTGCCTCCAAGCATCAGGCACGGAAAGCAGACTGAAGCCGTGTCATTCGTCACACATAACGCAGATGCCTCCCCACTGCAAACCCCCGCCCATTCCCCAAAGTCGATGTGTTCTCCAAGAAGCTCTCCTAGGGCAGATGAGATGCTGAGGGTCCGCAGAGAGGGGGACAAATGCCACACGCGGAGTGCATGCACTCACGTACCCTGGAGGGGGCCAGCCTGGGCCCTGCCCCTGCACACAAGTTGTAGGTGGTACCGAAAACAGGCCATCTGTGTTATATTCGTCATTAATAAAGCGAACTCATCACAGACAACCTCTCCTCAAGTACCCAAAGCGGCGCTGACTCAAGGACTATGGACCCTGCAGCCACGGCGGTCGCCGCCCAGACGCCATCCTGAGGGTGGATCAGACACCGAAGGTGAGCAGGCAGGGCACAGGCAGTGCACGCCCCGCCCGCCCACCCAGCCCCGGACCGGCCCTCTCCTGGCAGCCCTGCCCCGGCCCCACCCCGACAAGGGCTTCGTCTCCGACAGGTCCTCCAAGGTGAGATTTGATACTGAGAAAAGATCAACCATGTATTATTCGAAGCCAATAAAGCGAATATAACACGGTCGATCTCCCTTCAAGTACCAGGAGAGGTGCTGAGCTGAGAAGCACATGACTTTGCCCAGGCCCTTGGCCGGCAGGCTGCCGTGGATACGGACGGCTAGTGGACCAGGTGAAGTACATTAGAAACAATTACTTTCCAACTGGTCGACCATCCATCCTGTACCCCAGAGTAGTGCTGACACGATGTTCTTCCCCGAGGTGCCACGGCCTCTGAGACCGCCTCTCTGGTGGAATTTGATACCGAAAAGGGGTTCACCGAGCAACATTCGTCGTCCAGATGCAAAGTTGCTCGGGTAACCTCTCCCCAAGTACCACGGAGAGGCTCAGACGCTCGCACTAAGGCGGATGCTTCAAGGTGGCCGTGCTGGCAGAAGGCCCTCCCCAAGGGCAGCTTGAACGTTGGGCATTCTAGGACTGGAAGGCCACCCTCTACAAGGACCCCCACAGCCAAGGCCAGCCATGGCGTCACCTCCCCTGAATGGGCCCATTCTAGAGACCTTCCCAGAAGTGAAGTGCTAGACCCAAGTGGGACCTCATACTGAAAAGTGGGTGCCATACGTGGGCCACTGCCCTGCGGAGCCCCGGCCGGAATTCACGGACATCTGAAGGGCCCCTTTGCCCACTAACCTATCTACGCACTATCTGAAGATGGGCCAGAGCCTGATGTAGTCAAAGATGAAACCCTATTTGTTTGTGCTCTGCCTTCTCAGACCCCGGAGAGGTGGCTCCAGGGCCCCCAGACAAGCACAGGGACCCCGTCTGGAGGATGGTGCCCTGGAAGAAGCTCAGCGGGTCCTGCACTCATGTGTGGGGTGGACTCCCCGAGCAGTCCCCCCCGGGCACACCAGTGCGGCCTTCAGCCCTGTGTGGGCGCTGCCACCCAGAGGGCAAGCTAGCACAAAAAACTCACTGACCATTTCATTATCCTCATAAAGCAGGCAAAACACCGTAAGTAAAAGGGGAAAAAAGAGGAGGAATAAAAGCAAATGAACCACAGATGACTTGTCTTCAAGAAAAAGGCAACGCAGCCCCAATATGAGAACACCAACCTTCCCCACAGTTGACATCACATCCAGAATATGCCCCAAATAGTGGACTGGCCAGTGAGGGTCTGGGAGCCGATGACATATGCCATAAGCAGTCTGGATTCTGTGCCCACCACCCATCTTGCGAACTCTGGAGTGGGACCAACAGCAGAATCCTTTCCCTGACATTGGCATGAGTTTGTAAAGCCCTCTGGTCTTGCTATGATTTGAGTAAGAGGCTAGCTACGCAAGCTCTGTCCTAAAGAAAGAAAACCAATTACGGACAGCTTCCCTTCAGGAACCGCAGATACTCACCCACAGTTCAGAGACTTTCTCCCAGAGCTGGCACTGCCTCCCCTGGTGAGGACAGGCTGGACGGCGACAGCTAATGGACCAGGTGACATACATCATCAAAATGGCCTGGAGAGCGCTCCGGCTGCTGGCCACGTCCTGAAGGTGGTGCGGCTTCTGGAAACCCTCCAAGGTGGGAGTTGATCTGGAAAGGTATTCACCATGCAGTGCTGGTCATAAATAATGCATGCCAGCAAAAGACAGCCTTATTTTCCCATCCCAGGCAATGGTTTTGATCCCAGAAGCACCAATTCTGGGACCACCTCCCACACAAGGTTCAGCCTCTGTGACCAAACGACTTTCAGCACCAACAAGGGGCACATCCGCGGGGCCAGCGTGGGGCCCAGAGGTGCCAGCACTGGGATCCCAGGAAAGCGGCTCCCTGGGAATATCCCTGTGTATTAAGCAACAGCACTGGAGACACCTGCCTTGAGGGGCCAGACGCCACTGACCAAGGGCCCCCTGCCTCACTCCTGGAGTCAGCATGTCACCCAGAGCCTCCCAAGGGGGCCGAGGGATGATGAGAGGGAGCAGACCAGGCGATGTGTGTCCCTGAGACAGCACACGCCCTGGTGACATGCACCCACTTTACCAGTGTGTCTCCCCTGAAGCCAGCACAGCTGTCCAGGAAGCTCTCTGGGAAGATTCGGGACAGAAAGAAGAGGTCAGCTGCGTGACTGACCCTGTACTTCGATTCCATGTTCCTACCGACCCCGTTGAGCTTCACGCCAAATACATGTGAATTTACCCATTTTAATGAGAATTGGACCAACACTGATTTTCATGAAGACGTGTTTTTCAAAGCGAATTCCATTAAACTAATCCAATTCCCTGTTTAGCTTTCCTGACTATGCTGTTGAGCTGTTTTCATTTCTTTTATTTCCCTAGTTATTTTCCCAAAATTATTTTCATTAGGATCAATTCTTTTCCATTTAAAAATGTGAATGAAGATTTGATTCCTCAATGTGCTTTTATGTACATCAAATATCACTGTTTAGAGCTGCTGCCACCATCAATTTCCTCCTGTGGCCACCACACCCTCAGCCTTCTATTTCCCCAGGTCAAATGTGGCAGCTGAAATGCTGTCAAGAAAATTGGATTCTTCTGCCAATTTGTAGTCCACTGAACAGATCTTCCACTGTGCCATCCCAGTTGTTTTGTTTTATTTTGTGTTGATTATTTTTATCACTATTATTTAATACAAATACTGATAGCTTCTATTCATTCCATAACCTCTGAGAAAACTGCGAATATTGGGGAAATGGAAAGACAGAGAGAGGGAGCGAGAGATAGAAGAGACATAGGGAAAAAATCAGAGAGACAGAGAGAACACGAGGGGCGTTTTGAGTGAGACAAAGAGAATACGGAGCTGCAGCCTATACAGCTGTCGGGTGCAAACACTTTACTTATCCACAGGGTGGAAAGGCCTTCACAGAAAAAGTGGAGATGGACTCCCTCTGGGATCAGTGGTCAGAAGGGTGATGCAGAGGGTCCAAGGTAAGAGCCAAAGCAGGCTCAACCCCAACCCCATCCGCCAGTGCCCAGCTGACCCACACTACTAACCAAGCTTGTGTTCTCTGATCAACATCCATTCTTGTCCACTGGAGAGGTGTAGACACCCACATCTACATCATCTGTCCTTTTTCCCAGGAGAGGTGTAGACCCTGAGCTTGTCACTGGGTCCCGGAAGCCATCCCAGGCAGGATTTGATACTCAAACAAAAGTTGCCTTTGTGTGATTCAACATAAATAAAGCGAATTCACCAAGGGCAACCTCTGCTCAAGGATCAAACGTCAGCACACGTAAGCACACCACCAAGCCTCCTCTTCACCAAAGGTGGCACTGCCTCCAGGGTCTGGCTGCTCAGTTCCCCCAGGTTGGTCCTGACACCAATTCCTCTCTCTCTGGAGAGGCTAGCGCTACATCCAAGGAGCAACCCATGTGTGACTGGAACACGGTTTGTCATAAGGGAGGTATCGTGTACCAGCTTGCACGGCACCAGGGATGGTCCCCCAAACTGGATTTGGCCAGAGGGTGTGTGTGTGTATGTGTGTGTGTGTGGTGGGGGGAGGCCATGAGTCAGGCCCATGCCCGGGGCAGCAGCTGGTCACTTACCCTTGAGGGACACAGACACCAAGGTCCTATCCCAGAGCTGGCATCTTCTCTGGGAAGTCTTTGAGCTGGCATTTAACACAGAGAATGGAGCAGCCATTCTCCAGAAGTGGTGTGGCCACAGCAGGGTCCGTCCAACTTTAGGCCTTCAGGGTCCCCAACCTGGAGACCAGTGACTCCTCCTCGAGGGTGGGCGGGCAGCAGGGGCGAGCAGACCGCATCATCAGGAAACCACAGGCTCGCTCCTGTCCTTCCTTCCCTCTTCCTTCCAGGAGGCCTCAGAGAGGCATTTAATAGGTCAACCTACCATTTACTCATTCATTCAACATCACAAGTACTGGGTACAACCACGGGGCATGGCAGTAGGCCAAACAGACAAAGATTGTGCCCTCAGAGAGCTTATGTTCCGGGAGGAGAGGACCATAAAGGAAGACCTAGGATGTAATAACAACATTATCACAATGAGGATTCGACTGCACTGTGTGCCAGAGGTTGTCTGAACCCTGCACAGGGGGCTTTTATACCCACCCTATGACTAGGCATTAACCCCATGTCACAGGTAATGAACTTAAACCACGGACAGGTGGCAGATAAAGTCATTGCCCGATGTCACACAGCTAGCAAACACAGAGTAATAATAAGGCTGCTGATGAATCTCATATTGCACCAGGAAGAAACAAATCATGCCATCAAAACCTGTCTTCAAATACCATCGATTCTCCCTGCCATGGAAATGGCCATCCCACCCGCCACCACTGCCCCAGGGTTAGCTTTGCTTCCCAGAGGTCACCCTGAGGGTCCAGATACTTAAGGGGACAGCAAGACGCTGCATAAATAAAGCTGTGTCTTCCACTCAGCCAGGCTGTTGGGGTGACTCGGATGGCCCATTTCCCTCAAACGTACTTTATATCCAAGACGATTCACCCATAAAAAGAGGTTTACCAAATAAGCTTTATGTGCTAGTGGGTCTTCAAGGAAGGGAAGGTAGCCATGGCTAGAAAACCACAATCTCACCAAAAGCATCAACATCATTCCTGGGAATTCTGGGCCAGGTGGCACGCGTCACACATTAAGCAGTTGGTATGGAGTGAATGATCCTTCCTTACCCTGCACGGCACCGGCTGAATCCTCCCCTTGTGATGTTTTCCCAAGAAGAATTTAGTACCGAAAAGAGATTGGCCATGTAATACTCATCATAAATAAAATGAACACACCATGGACAACCTCCATTCGAGTACCTGGCTAGGGTGCTGGCTTCCGGCATGTCCCACACAGCTGGCCTAAAGGCAGGATGGGAGACCAAGAGTGAGGATGCTGGCAACACACACCACTGGCGACACACAACCTCAGGGTCCCTTACTTGAAATTAGCACCCCGTCTAGGAAGCCATTCAGGGAAGGACACACTACAACTGGGAGGTATGCAAAGCACCCAGGTTGTACATAAAGGGAGACTGGCATGCATGGCTCCTGGCAGACATGCAGCGAATCTACAACAAAATGACTGTGTCTTCAGGGAAATGGCACAGGGGACAAGCAGTAGCCCTAGAGGTGGCAACACACTAAGGTGAGTGGACACAAGCGATACATACATGGGTAGACGTGCCCACACACAGTTTGACCTTCCATTCGGGTGTGTGGACACCAACTCTAGTTCTTGAAGTTGGCATCACCTCAGAGTGCTTTAAGACCAAAGTGCATACTTTTTAAAAGGTTAGCCATGTATGGCTCACCAAAAAATACAGAGAATGTATCATGGAAAACTTCAAGTACTGTCAAGTAGCTCTGGTAAGAAAAGCTCCGCTGCTTCCCCCATGTTGGCACCACCTCCAGGAATCTTCCCACAGGTGGGTCATATGGAGGGTTAGGACCAAGGCACACAGCATTCGGGACACATGTGCTCTGCCATCAGTTGTGGTCAACAGTCCCTCTGCTTACCCTGGAGAGGAGCTGACACTAAGGTCCCATCCTGAAGTGCCAGGAGGCCTTCCCAGGCAGGATTTGGTACTGAAAAATAGGCGAACCGTGTATGATTCATCACAAACAAAGTGAAGGCAACACGGATAACCTATCTTCAAGTATTGCAGATTTAACACCGACCAGGTGCTAATTCTTCTTCTCCAAAGCTGGCCTCCTCCAGGAAATCCCCGTAAGGACAGAGTGCACACTGAGGGTTAGTGCACTGACAGAGAGGGACATGAATGCAGCACGCCCTCTATGTTCAACAGCCCCACCCTAGATGTCAACACCTTTGCCATGCATGGCAGAGTATCTAACAAGCACTTCCAGTAGGGGTTGAATGTTGAGAGGTCAAGTGCATGAATTCATTATTTTGGTCACCGCAGGAAACAGTTCCTCATTTCCCATCAGCACCAAAGCTGACAGCAGTGATCATTTCCTCACATAGGCCCGGTGTCCAGGAAGCCCTCCAAAGCTAGAGTTCCTTCCAAAAAGTTAACTTTACAATACTATAAAGAAAACAACAGCATGGAGTGCAAACTTTATTATACCAAGGTGTGGCACTGACCTCAGAGTTGTGGCCTCATCTCCAAAGGTGGACATAACTTCCAAGAAATCTCCCTAAGGATAAATTGTACACTTAGGGTTAATAATCCAGTAGACGTGTAGATAAAAATATCTTCCATTGTTAAAAGTCAATTCACATACCTTACAAACAGTACTGACTCTGTGTCCATCCAAGAAGTTGGCACAGCAAGGAGGCATCCTGCTAAGATGGGAGATGGTACTGAGACGGGGACACGTGGGTATGATTCACCTTAATAGAAAAATGCAGAGTGCAAATGACAACAGAGGCTTCCAAATAAAGACGGCAGCATGGGGCCAGATCACATTTTCATTCTCCTCCAATGTACAATGAAATAAATAAATAATAAATGATCATTTATCCCAAGAAAAGACCCACACATAAAATAGAAAAACACTCATAGAAATAATAGAACACATTCTTACAACAAAGGAATGACTAACTTTACTCAAGAAGGCATAATATAATTGGGAAGAATTGACAAAGTAGTGACAGAGTCATGGAGAAAGAGGTAACAGAGAGAACCCTGTCTTCCACAAATGCAGAGAAAAGATGGGTAACTTGTGAACACAGCCAAAACCAGTGGAAGAAATGCACAGCTGGAAGAAATGAAAGAAAGGGAAGCCCTGGGCTGCCAACAATGAGAGAATTTAATTCAAAGCAACAAAATCTGCAACCCACGATCAAGAGCCCTGAGGGACGCTGCCCTGGAGTCTCAGAGAGTCTGTGTGCATCACGCCCAAGCAGGAACGGGAGATGTGGCCTTGGGCCCAAGAGATGTGGGGACCTAGGACAGGAAAGGGAGCCAGAAAATTCTACACTGGCCCAGAGAAATGACAAGAGCTTGTTTCTGTCTAGGCCGTGGGTAGAATAAGTTCTCCTGTAAGAAACAAAGCTCCAAAGCGAAGATGTGAGGATTTATACTAGCCGTAAGGTATGGGAATCCTTAAGCCAACAAATGAGTAGGAAAACTGGTCCCAACTGCTGAAAGCCTTAGATGTCAGACAGATTCAAATGCAGAACCATAATGTTGCAACTCTTTGCAGAGGGAACAAAGCAAAACAGAAACACTTTAATCCCCATTGATGATAATTTCACAATGAATAGCTGTGAAAACCCATTAAAAAAACCACTAATATGAGTCAATAGACTGAACAAAGAGGACTTGTACCCTTAAAGAGAAATTAATAATTAGGATATTTAAAGGGATTTTAAAAAACTAGAAATCATAGGGCCATATAGAACAGTATGAAAAAAAAATGGTAGATGAGTAAAGGTGTGAAAGCAATAGTCAGACATTCTGAGAGATGAAAGACTTCCCAGAATATAATGCCCCCAAGTCTTTCCAACAAAGTATATGACAGTCCAGCTAAAGTAAGAGCTATGTGGAGAAGCCATAAGAGCTAGGGAAATATGCAACACAGACAACAGTGGAGTGGTATCTACAAAGTTCTGGGGAAAAAAAGTAGGCTGAGAATTTTATACATAGCTAAACTGTCCCTTGTATATAAAAGCAAGGGACAGATATTCTCAAATGTGCCAGGACTAAAGGATAGTGTCTATGAGTCAGTCTTGAAGAAACAATGATAAAATCCATTCCATTAAGAGATGAATTAAAATTTAAAACTCAGGAACAGAGAAAGCTTAGTTTAAGGAAAAACAACACAAAACTGGGGGTAAGTAATGAATCCATTTAAATATAGAACTATGATTAAACACCTGCAAGAATTACAGAACAAAATTTTTGTAATGGAAAATTAAATTGTATAACTAAAAAAAGCAGGAGATGAGTCAAAGTGTAACAGCACTGATATCCTTATATTTCAGAACTGGGAGTGAAATTGAAAGTCAAAAAAAAATGATCCCAACCACTTAATGTTTCACACAAGAATTTTTCTTAATATTATAGGGATCTTTTCAGAATTAATACTCCTTGTGGTACAGCAAAAAACATTTATCAGCTCTTCCAACCTTCTTCAGCTTATTCTTTATGTTGAGTTCAAGTAAAATTATAGTTAATATTTTATATAAAATACTAGGTAGAGTATGACCTCATATTTGTAAAATACTTTTCTACCTACCTTTCTATTTGCATATACGCTCAGACAGGTACTTAAACTTTCTAAAAGCCTGAGGGTTATTTCTGGGTGCACAGAGAATTAGGTAATTTTCTCCCTTTCATTTATATTTTTCCATATTGCCTGAATTTTTATTATAAGCATGCATCATTTTTATAAATATGGTAATGAGGTAAAATAATTATTCTTTTTGAAAAGAAAAACAAGAACTTGAAAATAGAACTACCCTCTGTCCTCGAATTTGGTAGGGCCTCCAGGTCAGCAGATGTGGTGAAGCACCCATTCACTTAGCCCAGAAAATATGCTGAAACTGCCACCCCCCTCCCTGACTTTGTCAACATGTCTAAGAAGTCCTTCCTCCAAGACACGATTTAGTACTCAAAGAGAAGGGAACTATCTGCCTACTGTTTTTCTTTTTGAAAAATGACCCAGAACTACGCAAGCATATATGGTCAATTAATATACGATAAAGGAGCTATGGATATACAACGGGGAAATGAGAGCCTTTTCAACAGCTGGTGTTAGCAAAACTGGACAGCTACATGCAAGAGAATGAAACTGGATTACTGTCCAACCCCATACACAAAAGTAAACTCAAAATGGATCAAAGACCTGAATGTAAGTCATGAAACCATAAAACTGTTAGAAAAAAACATAGGCAAAAATCTCTTGGACATAAACATGAGCAACTTCTTCATGAACATATCTCCTGGGCAAGGGAAACAAAAGCAAAAATGAACAAGTGGGACTATATCAAGCTGAAAAGCTTCTGTACAGCAAAGGACACCATCAGTAGAACAAAAAGACATCCTACAGTATGGGAGAATATATTCATAAATGACGTATCCGATAAGGGGTTGACATCCAAAATATATAAAGAACTCACGCACCTCAACAAACAAAAAGCAAATAATCCAATTAAGAAATGGGCAGAGGACATGAATAGACACTTCTCCAAAGAAGAAATTCAGATGGCCAACAGGCACATGAAAAGATGCTCCACATCGCTAATCATCAGAGAAATGCAAATTAAAACCACAATGAGATATCACCTCACACCAGTGAGGATGGCCAACATCCAAAACACAAACAATAACAAATGTTGGCGAGGATGTGGAGAAAGGGGAACCCTCCTACACTGCTGGTGGGAATGCAAATTAGTTCAACCATTGTGGAAAGCAGTATGGAGGTTCCTCAAAAAACTCAAAATAGAAATACCATTTGACCCAGGAATTCCACTCCTAGGAATTTACCCTAAAAATGCAGCAGCCCAGTTTGAAAAGACAGATGCACCCCTATGTTTATCGCAGCACTATTTACAATAGCCAAGAAATGGAAGCAACCTAAGTGTCCATCAGTAGATGAATGGATAAAGAAGAGGTGGTACATATACACAATGGAATATTATTCAGCCATAAGAAGAAAACAAATCCTACCATTTGCAACAACATGGATGGAGCTAGAGGGTATTACGCTCAGTGAAATAAGCCAGGTGGAGAAAGACAAGTATCAAATGATTTCACTCATCTGTGGATTATAAAAACAAAGCAAAAACTGAAGGAACAAAACAGCAGCAGACTCACAGAACCCAAGAATGGACTAATAGTTACCAAAGGGAAAGGGACTGGGGAGGATGGGTGGGAAGGGAGGGATAAGGGGGAAAAGGGGCTTTACGATTAGCACACATAATGTAGGGGAAACACAGGGAAGGCAGTATAACACAGAGAAGACAAGTAGTGACTCTACAGCATCTCACTACTCTGATGGACAATGACTGTAATGGGATGTGTGGTGGGGACTTGATAACAGGGGGAGTCTAGTAACCATAATGTTGCTCATGTAATTGTACATTAATAATACCAAAAAAAAAAAAAGAATCCTATGTGGATGGGAGTATTGGCTCTCTAAGAGAGACAAAGGAAGCATAGAAGGGAATGTCGGAGGCCATTTGGCTCAGGCTTTACGTTTATAAAAGGTCCTAAATCAACTTTGTACTCATCTCCAAATGAAGTCATCGACACCCAAAAAGATCCACTGCCAGGGATGAAGGAAGTCCTGGCAGCTCAAGGTTAGAGAACCATCCTTTATAGTTTACTAAGAATGAAGGAGTTTTAATAAACCTATGAGCATGGAAATAGCACATTAAAAAAAAAATGACCCAGCAGCATCACGGACACTCCTGTCTCCCCCAGTCACGTATGGTCTTAAGTGTAGACCATAGGCTTCTTCCCCCAAACTGGCAATATCCTCCATGAATAAACTGAATGAGCATAGGCATGATAGCGTCACCTACACATTAGTTCCAGGCCCAACCACCCACTGAAACACACTGGTGTGGAACCAGCATGACTATGGCTTCCCCGGAATCAGCATCCGCTCCAAAACGCCTGGCGAGATGTGATACCGAAAAGAGATCGACCGTGTATTGGGCATCATTAAGTAATGCGAACTCACCACGGACAACCTCCCTCCGAGTACCGTGAGATGGCACTGCCTGCAGCATCCCTGCTCGTGCACTCTGAGCAGCTGGGGGTGGCCCTGAGGGTGGACGGGACACTGAGGGCGAGTGGACCAACTGGCTCAATCCCCAGACCAAACCCATGCTCTGTGGCCAACTCCTAGTTCACCAGCCCAAGACTTGTGTGGACGGAAATTCCACCTGTGTATTTGACTGCCCATGCAGGCAACACACTGGAATGCAAAGAACACACTGCTGCCTGTGAGTCATTATAAATGAAGCACAGAACTCTTGAAAGACTACATGTTTGCAAACACAGGTTAACCACTGCCTCCTTGGAACACCTGGGATCCCCCTGGAGTTCCCTGGAGGATGTGGGGCTGCTGCAGGTTAGTAAAACAGGGGTCACACGGATCCTGACTTCCTGTTCCCTCCTTTATCCCGAGCTGACTAATCAAAGATCTTCTAGATGCCCCTCCAAGGCTGGATTTGATAGTAAAAAAAAGCCACGTGTATTTCAATGTTAATTTTTTTTTAAGTTAGGACATCCCAACAGCCTCTCGCGCTCATGCTAAAGCTGGCGGTACCCCAGGAAGTCGCCCTCGGGTCAGCTGGGACACTGGCGTTAGTGCGTCGATAGCAAGCATCCCCAGGAGAGCACCTGCTGCGGGCCCTGCCGGCCAGGCACCTACCTTGGAAGCAGCACTGGCTCAGGACGCCCTCTGAGGCAGAATTTGACACTAAAAGAGAGGAGAGCCGTGTATGACTCGCTTTGATGAATCGAATTCATCACGGCCAGCCTCTCTTCAAGTACCATAAGCGAACACCAGCGAGAAATCGCCGTCTCTCCTGCAAAGGCGGGTGCCCCTCGCAGGAGCCCTGGAAGAAATGTGCGGAACAATATTGGGTAGTGGGCCGAGTGACATACCATTACATTGATCGCATGCTCACCCGAGACGCACTTACCCTCGGGCGGGGCGGCTCCACGAGTCCTCCTGGGCGACAGGGGGCGCCATTCACCAGCCGTCGTGCGGCAAGCCCAGCGTGGCGGCCCCTCCGCCGCCGAGAGCGAGCAGCCCTGACCAGAGCCAGGCCGCGCCTGCGGAGAGACGGGATGCGGGGCTCAGAGGCGGGGGCCCCCGGTCCTCAGTGTCGCACACGCCGCCAACAGCCGCACGCCCGCGCTGGGGCTGGCCCGCTCGCCCAGGTCCCTCATCGGGGGACCGGGCCACATCCCAGGAGCGCTTCCAGGAGGCTGTGACAGTGACGGCGGAGGGGCCACCGAGCACAGCGCGTCCCACTGTAAGGGGACACCCCTCCCGCCCCAAGGTCGTCCCGGTGCACCGAGCAGCCGCCACCACGTGTCCGTTGCCACGTGCCCCAAGCTGGCAGGGCCTCCGCGAAGTCTTCCTGGAAGGGTGCAGTGGGTGCTGAGGGTTGGTGACTAGGTGGCCCACAGGGTGAACAGAGCACTTGCCCCTCTGGGCAACCAGTCACATACCCTGGATGGTGCTGACACCAGCATCTCTTGTGGAAGCCTTGGGCCCAGGAAGCCTCTCTTCATGGCCTGTGAGGTGGCACTGGTGGCGGAACCGCAGCCATTTCCCCAGAGCTGGCACGGCCCCGGGGAAGGCGTCCTACGGTTAGGTGCTCAGGTGACGGCCCAGAGGACTTACAGCTAGGTCAAGCACCGAGTCCCTGGCCAACCATCCGTGCCTGTCTTCTCCACATGACTGACCACACGAAGTCAACTTCCTGAAGCTGTGCTGTGTCCAGGAAGTCCTTAGAGGTAGCAGTTGGTACTGAAAAAAGTGTTGTCCGTGAATGATTCGTCATAAGTAAAGCGAATCCACCACGAACAACTTCTCTTCAAGTACCACAGAAAAGCAGAGACAAGACAGACAAGGGGTCCCATTCCACTTCTCCAAAGGGCCATGGCCTCCGACCGTCACCCTGCAGGCAGAAAGGACAGCGAGTGTTGGTGAGGTGGTTGACGTGTCTCCTGAGAACACAGCAGAGTTTGGGGGGCTGTCCACTCACCTCTCCTGGAGTGGTGCTGACACAGCCCCTCGTCTGCACTTGCAATTGCCTCCTGAGTCCTCGGGGCAGAGGTTAGAAATGAGAAGCGGGAGGCCACGTGTGCTTCACAGTGGGAACTTGCCATAGGTCGGGAGCTCTCCACACGTGTGTGGACCCAAGGGCCTGGGACTTCTCAACAGAGCACACTCAGTTATCCATCCAGCACAGAGGCGCTAGCCAAGCTCCTTCGAGACTTGTGGGGTCCGCTGAACTCCTCAGCTCGGTGCTCCAGAGAGAGTCCCAGGGCTGCCTTGGGGTTCTCCTGGAGCATCCGGCCAGCCCAGGGCCCCAGGGCGCCCACAGGAGGCTCTGAGGGAGGCTCCCCGAGCTCTTCACCATCCCCAGAAACCTTATCCCCCTTTCCCCCTCCTGTGCTCTTCCCACTCCAGCCCACATCTAACCCCGATGGACAGCCCAAGAAAGCAGTTCCAGGAAGGATGCCACCAAGCTATTCACCCTCCTCCTCCCAACCAACCTTGGACCAGGAAGACCCAGTTCCACTACCTGATTTCACCACTGTAAGAACCCAACTCTCACGCCCACAGGCTCAACGTGAGAACCCGTCTCCCCCTCCCCATCCTGAGTCTATTCTGCAGCATATCTGGAACCACAGCCCATCGCCAGCGAGGTCCCCAGTGTCCTCTCTCTCCAACATGCTTCACCTCCCACCGATGGAGGGCGACTTGCACCCCCGCTTCTCACCCCAGAGACTCGTAGTAGGGAGATGACATTGTCGCTGTACATCTCTACTTCCAAACCATTTCTCCTCCCTTTTTCTTTCAAGATCTGAGTTCATTCACAGCACATTCATTAGCCCTCGCTGTTCGCCCCCTGGATAATGGCCACGCAGGGTCTCCTGGCTAGCTTTTGGGTTGCCATCCTCCTCCCTTGAACACCTCCTGACTTCCTTCATGCTGAGGCTGTACCCAAATCCCTAGCGTTGGCCTAGAGACCTCCTCACTCCCAGTTACCTTAGCTTGCATCCCACCTGACCCTCCAGCGCCAGGGTCCCTGCCTCAGCTTGGCTGTTTGTGACACTGGTAATGACGCCTTCCCCAAAGTGCTCCGGCTACCCACCGACAGCTTGGCTTGCTCTGGAACACTGATCGGCAGACATCGCACCGGTAGAACCTCTGGTCCATCCCCTTCCCCACCTTGTCACTCCTGACCCCGGCTGGGCTCACTGGATCTGTCCACGGACCTGCTGGCCCACCTTTAGGACAATCCCAAGCAGGGGCTCCCATCCTGGTCTGAGCTTCCATCTTCTCTCCCCTTGAGCTATACAACAGCCCCTTCTCTCTATGGCCACCCTTGCAGTCAGGGTGATCTTCTCAACATAGACCATGCACCCTCCCTGCTCAGAACCCTCCCACAGCCCCCATCTCCCTCGGAAGAAAAGCTTCCTAGGCAGCTGCTCCACTGCAGCTCCAGAGACCCAAGGCTCAGCCCAGCCCCACTGGGCTGCTCATTATTTCTGGAAGATGCTGGAGGCCTTTCTTTCCAAGTACCATGCCCTCCTTATGAAATGCACCTGACCCAGATGTCCACCTGACCCACTCCCCATTTTGTGCCCATTCTTGACCCCCAGAGACTTTTCCAGATCCCTGTGATTAATATAAACATCCACCCCACTTTTGCCTCTTTCTGGCACCCTACCCTGCTTTCCTTTTCTCCATAAAACTTGTCAATGGACACAATTATGTTTCATAGTCTGTATTGATCGTCCATCTCTCCCACCAGATCAGCAAGTCCACATGAGCAAGGACTCTACCTTGTTCACTGCTCTACCTCCAGTTTTGAGGAAACAGTTACCTCCCAGAATCACCTAGAACACAGTATGCACTCAGTCATTATTTGCGGATGGACTGAATCACTCCTTGCTGGTTCAATTCATGGACCCTGTGGTTATGCTTATGAGAAGAGAATCTAATAATTAAAGAGAGAATCCTGTTGAAAAAGCATCATGCCCAAAGCAGATACCCTCTCCCAAAAGGGAAAAAAAAAATCTAAAAAACTAGGAAAATGAACTGGTTCTTACAGAAGAGTGAACCAACTAAGACCCATAAGAATCAAAGAGTAGACTGTTAACTAACTTTCTGTGTACACCTGAAAAATGCAACACCCTCTGTCTGCCCTGGGGTTGGCACTGCTTCCAGAAAGCCTTTCTGGGCAAGATTTGACACTCTGGAAGTCTGGCCTGGAGCAAGGGCAGTAAGGACAACCAACTAGGTATCAGACAATGCTACTATCACACCCTTGCAGTGGCACGTCTCCAGGGATTCATCTTACGAAAGGACTGGGGTCACTTGGAACAGGTGGCAGATGTTCTGTGTGAATGGGATTTTCACATTCATCCCATGATGGCTGGTGCAGACGCCAACACTCTTCCAGCAGATCACAGCCAGCCCTCCTAGGCAGCTGCCTTCTGCACGGAGTAGATTCTGGTCACGGGCGCAAACAAGCAGCACGCGTCACGGAGGAAGCACATGCACTCTCTCCGCCATCCACATACGTACCTGGGGGTTCGGAAGCCAAGACCTTCTCCCTGAAGGCAGAATGCTGTCCAGGAAGCCCTCCAAAGCAGTATTTGATACTGAAAAACTGGATGTCCCTGTATGATTCGTCACAAATACAGCGAACACAGCAGGGATAACCACTCTCCAAGTACCGAAGGTGACGCTGATGGACTATGTCTTCACCAGAGTCGGCCTTGCCTCCAGCTAGTCCTCCTAAAGATGAATTGGGGACTGAGGGTTAGGATGATTGGGTGTTACACGTCACAAATTAAGCCCATGCTCTCTGGCCAACCATGCCTTTCTGTTCCCTGGGAAGGGGCTGAGGCCAACAGCTCCTCCCAGGAAGCTTTCCAGGCAAGATCAGTACTTAAAAACATAAACCTTCCCTCGTATGACTCAGCACAAATAGAGCCAACCCAGCAAAGAGAAGGTCTTTTCAAGGGCCAGGTACTAGCACAGATAAGGAAACCACCACCTCTTCTCCTGAAGTGTGTCCCGAGAAGTCACTGGATAGGTAGGGACTGTGGATCAGTTGACATACATCATTGATAAAATGTATGTTCTCTGATCAACCATCCATTCCCCTATCATGGACAACGCCCTGCCCTCAGGTTGGAGTCCTGTCGGGGCACATCTCCAGCTGGAAGTTTGTCCTGAAAAACAGCAACACCAATTGGATTAGCCACAGACATGAACTAAGGCCCAACCCAGGTCAATGCCACAGCTCGGGGGACTACGTGGCCCAATCCTGAGGCACGGGCTCTGCCAGGGAACTTTCTTTCAAGTTCACAGGGCAGTAAAGCCTCCCTGAAGCTGGAATTACACCCAGGAAGGATGTTCAGAATAGAGAGAACATTGAAGAGTGACCCCACCGTGGATGGCACCTGTACAGGCGCGGCAGAGGCACTCCCTTCCTCCTGGAAGTGGGGTGGATGCCGAGGGCCAAAGGTCACATCAGCCCTCCCTAGACCCTGAATTGGCACTCACATCAATAACCTCCCCCTGGAAGACAGGTGCCCTCTCTTCCAGGAGGTTGTCCTGGGCAGGTGGGGATAATGAGAGCACAGGACCATTTCCTATATGCTCTAAATACAGCGCTCCCCAGACCAAAGTCCTCTCCAAGGGACATGGGACGGAGCTAAACACTGAGATGGCCTGGTCCCAGGAAGCTGCGTAAAGGCAGGTTGTGGACAGAGGGTTGTGTTTCCCTGCCCCATGTTGGCCCTCCCCACCCAGTGTCACAGCCCATAGTGGGGCTGACACAGATGCCCTCCCTAAAAGTGGGACACCTCCACGCATCTGTCCATGGTACCAGAACTGAGGTCAACTATGTGACGTCTGTCAAAGAGCACCCTGACAGTTCCTCGTGAAGCCTCTGGTGTTGATGCTGACAAGAACATTGGCATCCCAGCTCCAAAGCGTGTCACCTCTGGGGCTCCTCCTGAAGGTGGGGTACAGTCTCTGGGTTAGTGGGCCGGGGAATACATTGATCAGCTAAGCGCATGCCCAGGGTCAGCTCTGTGTTCAGGCGCCTTAGGTGGAGGCTCTCAGTTTTCTTACTGTGAAGCTGATGTTCCCACAGGTGTCTGTCCATCATAAAATGATCCATCAAAGGACTCAACCACCACACTGGTCATCGCAAATTGAGTAAAGACGTCAAGACAGGGAACAGAAGCTCCAGGATGTCATACTACAGATGAGATTATGAAGATGGTGGGACACAGGGGACACCCCCACCAAACCCTGGGGCTGAACCTGGCACCCGGGCCAACCTCAGCTCGCCATAACCATGGGAGATTCTGATGCCAGCGCTCTCCTCACACACTGAGTGCCACGTGCAGGCAGCGCCGGAAGCCAAAGAGGCACCAGCTGGTCTTCACCATGAATGCAGCTCAGGGCCAGTCTCTCCGAGGACCAAGCCCCAGGAGAGGAAGCCACTCTGCCTCTGCTCACGATGCCTCGTGGAAATCCACCTGGAGAGCAAGTGGACACTGTGGACTGTGACCTTGGGAGGATGGGGGTTGTAGAGCAGAAGTTGTCCCACCTTTCACATACCTGGGGAGCTGGTGGCCCTGCATCCAGGGACCCATCCGGGGTGGGACTTGACCCCTGCAAGCAGGTTGCCCTCAGAGGAGTCTTCGTGAAGGAAGTAACTTCTCCTCGAGTATCCCCATGGAGTGGAAACCACAGACTCTCCACTGGGGCCAGCGGAGCCTCTGGGAAGCTGCCCCGCCGAGGACTGGGCCTAGGGGACAGGCGCTGGGGAGTCCTCCGGCCCTGGGCGAGGCTGGGGGTGGGCTCACCATTCAGGCACCCCCTGACCGGCCCTGCAGTGATGTGGACGCACAGGCCCAAGTCTGGGGGCTGACCCTGCGTCACACCTTCACTCTGAGGCAAGTCGGCACTGAAAGCAGGGGCGACTTTGTACAACAGACTGTAAAAGCACACCACGTTCACCGCAAACACACTGCAAAGCCAGCCCAGCTCCTCCCTCTGACGCCTCCCTTCCAGGAAGCACGCCTGTGGAGCTCAAGACAGCCGGGCTCACGGCGCACACGAGGCACATGCGCTCACGTCTCTTGTGTGGGCGGCCCTCCGAGGCAGAGTTTGATATTCAAAAAGAGGTTAACCATGTATTATTCATGATGAATGAAGCGAACATAACACGGATAACCTCTCCTCAAATATCCCTGAATAGTCCTGAAATGAAAACCATGGCCTCTTCCCCACCGTCGTCCGTGCTGCTTGAAGATTCTCTGTAGGATGAGCTGAACCCCAGGGTCAGGGGTGCCAGGTAGTCACGTCCTGTAAAGAAAGCACATGTTGTCAGCATTCCCAGACCCTGGTCCCAGGGCCTAGACTTGGCGCTGACACCAGAGTTCAAACCCCAATGTTGGACCCATGCTCCGAAAACCTTCCCAAGCAGGTTCAAGCCTTAAAATAAAACTGCCCCCTCCAGGGATTCCTCAGAGATGGGATTTGATGACAAGAAGAACCCAGCAAATGAATGCGTGTCATAGTGAAGCAAAGCCACCATGGATAACACCTCTGCTGATAAAACAGAGCGCCACACAGCCCCAAGACAGGGTCTCCACCACCAGACGGCCTCGGTTCCAGGAAGTTCTCCTTTGGGCTTAGAGTTAGATGGTCCAAGTCATCAGTGGGTTAGCTCAGCACCTGGCAAGGCTCGCACTGTCCTGACGTGTGCAGCTTCTCCCCGAGGGCTTGTACCTGCGAAGCCCTCTGAGGCAAGATTCGATTCTAAAGAGTTTTCTGGTGACATCTAGGCACAGCGAGCCCAACACGGACAACCACTGTTCCCACACCAAAGAGCAGCGCTGATTCTGGGAAGCTCTCTCATGATGCATGGCAGATGGAGGGTGGGAGACCAGGGCACACACATCACAGAGTGAACACAGAATCCCCAGCCCTGACCTGTTCCAGGGTGTGGTCCACCGACCAGCAGCGTTAGCATCACTTGGAAACTTGCTAAAAATGCAGAATCTTGGTCCCTGAATCAGAATCTGCCTTTTAACAAGATCCCTAGGTGATGAAAATCTTAGAAGCATTTTAAAGTTTGAGAAACACTGCTCTAGCCAACAATTCACACACACACACACACACAAACACACACCCCAGAGGTGCCACCACCCACAACATCTTATTCCTAAAGTTTGTGTTCAACGTGGGAATCTCTAAGATGAAGTGGGTCCAGAAGAGGGCACATGACCATGTCCACTGGGAATAAACAGCTGCTCAGAAGCACCAAACAGCAGGAGAGGCCGGAATCCTATCATTTTCCCTTAATGTTTGCATCTCCTCTAGGAAGTCTTCCACGCTCAATTCTGCCAAAGATCAGGGGATGTGGGTCCCAGAGGCCCGGTTCACATCTAGCTGCCTAGAAAGATGCTTGACAATAGCATCTCTTCAAGGAATTCCTCATGGCTAAGATTATTTAACAAGGAATAAATATCAACATCTTCCCAATGGCCCTGAATGCCCCAATTCTATCTCCACCCCAAAGCTGGGACTAGTTCAAGAAGATCAGACTGAAGGCTGGCAGACTGCGATCCCTGCACTAGTCATTACAGGTCTTCAGTAAAGTCAGGCTCTGTGTGGGCCGGGGGCCGCTGAGCTCCTGCTGATGTAAGCGCTGTGCTTGAGAAAACTTCTGAAGTGGATCTGGATACTAAACCGATGGTTGTCCGATATTAATCACCACGAATATAGAGACCATACTACGGACAGCCATTCTTTAGGCACTAAAGACTTGCATCATCCAGAAGAGCTTGACATCTTCTCCAAAGCTGGCACTCCTTCCAGAAAGGTCTTCTCAGGTGCTTCAGACAGTGAGGGTTAGCAGGTCAGCTTCACACACTGAGGAACAGGCACCTGCTTGGGGGTCAGTCACATCCCCAGGCAGGGGGAGGGGATCTGTCCCTAAAGCTGGCTTCACATCTAAGCAGCACATCCAAGAAGCAGAGGCCGTGAAGGCCATGTCCCTGTAACACATACCTGCGGCCAACGCAGGTCTGCAGGAACACTGAGGAGCACACCGGCCCCTGGCCGAGCTTGGCCCTGCCTCCGGGGTCCTGAAGGTTGGTGCACAAGTACCCCCACCACAAGCCAAGGCACACTCTCTCACCCCCAACCCCGGCCTGAGCCCTGGGGAGGGGTTGGTGCAAGCATCTCATTACAGAACGTATGAAGTCCAGGATGTCCGCCGAGGCAGGATTTGATACTCAAAAAGAAATTGTCCTTGTATGATTCATCACAAATAAAGCGGACACACCAAGGATAATTTCTCCTCAAGTATGAAACAGCAGCAGAGACACCGGCACCTCCAAATCTGGGTTCAAGGCTGGACAGTGAATGGAACTCAGCAAACCCAGGCACACACATCCTTGCGCACACCCCCCACACGCACACACAGTGTATGCACTGTGGATGACCTTCCTTTAAGCACCAGGGAGGCAAGCTGCCATAGAACCTGCTCTCAACTCTGCTTGGCATCTATGCCCGAGAGTCCTTCAAAGGTCAGTGGTGGTTGTGACTGAGGTCAAGATTCCAAGAACCATCCCTATTACCCAGGGCCAATTCTTGGCGGGCCTGCTGACCCACTGAGTCTGGCCTTGTTTTCCAAATGCCATCAAGAGAGGGGCTCAGCTGTTCCACGTCAAGAGCCTTGGTTGTACCGTAAGTACCCCATGAACTCTGGACTCAATAATCCATTCACGTACCTGAGGGTGGGTTTGAGGTCCAAGTCTTGACTTTGCTCTAAACTCCAAGGAGAGATTTTAATCACCACCACCACCAACACTGCCGCCAGTTACACAGCACATAAGCATCACAACCGCTACTAAAAAGTGCCAGTGCCAGGCTCTGTTCTAAGCCCTGTACAAGTCTTAACTCGCTCCCCCCTGCAGCTCTGCGATTCCCATTTGACAAGGGAGCGAGCAGGCACAGCGCGATGCCATCCTTGCCCAAGGCCGCATGGTTAGTGAGCGTCAGAGGCGGGATCCCAACACAGGAAATGGACTCTACAGTCTGCGCTCTTGATACTGAAAAAGCGGATGACCCTGTACGATTCGACATGAGTAAAACGAACAGGACAGGGATAACCACTCTCCAAGTACCAAAGGTTAGCACGGAAAAGAAAGTCACTGCCTTGGGAGGACTTGATATGTCTTCAAGGCGCAGTCCTGGGGATGAATTAGACGCTGAGGGTTAGTGGACCAGGTCACACGCACCAGCATGAACATGCAAGCTCAAGTACCACGGGACAGCAGTGAGGATACAACCACCACCCCACCCGCGCTGACCCGGGTCAGGACCCGGAAGACGCACAGACAGCGCATGCCTTCTGACCCACCCATGCATAACAGGGAGAGGGGACGTTCTCAAGGCTGCGTCCCTCCCTGAGATCAGCCGTGTGCCCGTGAAGTCATCTCTGCAATGGGGGTGACCCATGAGTGATCTGCCACATACCCAGTGGACACACGGTCATGCACGCACATACCGCATCCCTTGTTGAGGGTGCCCTGTGCCCAAGGAGACTCCCAGACAGGGTTTGATACCCACAGAGAGCTTGCCCTTGTATATTCTATGTCAAAGAACCGAATATACAAAGGGCAACCTCGCTTTAAGTACCAAACAATAGCATTGGGCAGGTCCACCGCTGTCGATCACAGGGCTGGCCTTGTCTCCTGGGATTCGTCCTAGGGAGGAGGTGGGAGATGCAGGATCAGCAGACCAAGGGGCAAACACCTCTGCCAGGTGTGTGCCCACTGGCGAGCTCTCCATCATACAGAGCCCAAGGAGGGGCAGATGCCAGCTCCCCTTCATTGAAATCGCCATCATTCCAGGAAGCCCTCCAAATCAGGACTTGTTCCTGAAAAGGGGCTCAACCCCATAGCCTTTGAGTGCACACACAGAGCTCAGCTTCTCACCTTCTGCAGAATGACATTGGAAGTGGAACCAGCTGGGACACCTCCTCCAGGAAGTTCTCCTGATAACACGGTGGGCACTGAGGGCAAGGGGAGTAGGCCCATTGACATCACAGATGAACCAAAGGCCTGGGTCACTGTCCCATCGTACCTCCCACAGAAACATGGACATCAGTGTCCTCCCCAGCACCAGGGCCCTCCCACGCCCTCCTGGAGGTTGGCATCATGCCTAAAAAGCCATGCTAGTTAAGAGTTGGTATCAAAAAGGAGTTCGACCCCAGCCTACCACAGAGCAGGGGAGAAAGCAGAGCCAGGACCAGCTCCCCAGGGTGGCCTCGCCCCCAAGAGGGCCCTATGGAAGGAGCAGAAACTGAAGGCCACAGGTGAGCAGGGGCCCAGACCCATCCCGTGGCGAGGTGCTCACCTCTCAGATGTCACCTGCTCTCCTTCCTGGGGGCTGCCACAGTGCCGCTCCCACGGCAGATGGCAGATGACCCCCGTGGCAGCCAGGGAGTGCATAGCCCACAGCCGCACGGCCCAAGAGATGTCTCCACAGATAGAACGACACCTTCTTCTCTGGCCGTCACCCTGGAGGAGAATGGAATGCTGGAGGTCAGTGGACCAGAGGACAAACTTCAGGACAGAAGCACTTCCCCTCCCCTCCCACCGCCCACATGCCTGGCCCATGCAGACAGTCCCCATGGCTCCTCCCAGAGCCACGCAGGGGAGGACATTGTCTCTGGGCGGGACCTGAACCACAAATCACAAACAGAAACCTCTCTCACAGATGCATCTCGGGGACCACAGGCAGAAGAATGGTCAGCTGAACACGAGAGGAGCACTGATGAGCAAATCTTGGCCTTTTCCCCAAGCTGATGCCGCCTCCAGGAAGCACTCCACGATGGACTAGTGGGGTTGTCAATCAGGCTTGAAACCACCCTAAATAAAGCCAATCCTCTGTGGTCTACTATAATTCGTGTGTCACTTTTAAAAGGATCTGACATCAAAGTCACTCTCCTGAGCTTGATATTGTAGCAGGAAACCTCTGGGTATGACTTGGTACCGACAAGGGGCAATTCACACACAATTCATCTTTAAAAAAGCAAACTCCCTAAATTCCATGCAGAGAAGAGCTTCATCCCAGCCCTGCCCCGGCCAGCTTGGCACAGCCTCTGGGGGAGCCCCCATAGGAGGACCCTGGGGTCAGCACCACCGCCGAAGCGCACAGTGGGGCCTGGGAAGCAGGTACGTACCTGAGAGGGGTCGACATCAGCATCTCTGTCCTGAAGATGGAGCTGGGTCCCAGCGCCTTCTTGGTCAGAGTTTGATACGCAAATAAGAGTCTCCCCCTGTATATTCGCCATTAATAAAGTGAACATACAAGGGGTATCCTCTCTTCAAGTACCAAAGAGCAGCTCCAGTGAGGACCACACCACGCCTTCCCCAGATGGGGTCTCCTCCTGTGGGGCCTGAGACCAAGAGGGCAGGACCAGTGACAACCCTGCCTGTGTGACCCAGACCAGAAATGGGCTGTACTTCCCAGCATCTCTCCAAGACAGGTCTGTCTCCCCAGAGACAGGTTCATCCTATATGGCGTGACATAAAGCGGATCCAACAGCTGACATTCCTTCAGGGCCTGCAAAACCACCCTGGGGAAAGAATTGCTGCCTCTTTCCAAGGCCACTGCCTCCAGAAAGCCCACCTGATGACACACAGGCTGCCGAGGTTACAAGGCACAGTAGCATGCACCATTAAAGAAAAAGAGCAAAACAGGAAAGCAGTGCACACCAGGGTGGACCACCTGTTCACTGAGCGTGTGGCAGTGCTGAGAGAAGCAGCCCCTCTCCTGAACTTGGCCCTGTGTCCAAAAGCCACTGGAGCTGCTACTCAAAAGCACTCACCTAGTGCAAGATTCGCCAAAGGCAAATGCAATCCTCCAGGGCCAATCCCTAACTGAACAGATGATGACATCAGCAACCTCAGGTCTTTGCACCACAACTAGCTGTTAGGCCAAGAGGATGCCTATGGATGAAAACAGCACTGGGGCTTCCTGGCCTGTAAGAACACTGGGTGCTCTGGGGCCACCCACCCTTGTCCCTTACTCTGGGCTGGGGACCTTGCCTCGGGTGTCAGCCCATCCTTGGGTCTGGAGGGTGGGCAGGCCAAATGACTCAAGTTTAAATTAGGCGCTGACTGTGCTGTTTACCATTCTGTCACCCATGTGGGAGATGAACCAACCAGGAGGTCTATTCCCAGCCCTTGGCCTCATGCCGGGGAAGGCATGCCCGAGCAGCCGCAGGGGTGCCCCCTCGTTACGTGAAGCCCCACCAAGGAAAGCCCCACTCTGCAAACAGAAGAGCAGCTCTGAGAGGAAGACCATGGCACCAGCTCCAAAGCCGCCATCTCCTTCAGGAAGTTCCTGGGAGGCAGCACCGGCTGAGAAGGGTGACAGGACCCAGCTGCCAACAGCAAGAAAGAGGCACATGCCCTGTGGGTAGCCATGCGCCTGCACACCCGGGGCCGTCCTGGCCCTCTGCTTGGCCCCTGGAGCCAGCTTTGCTTGCAAGAAGCCTTCCCAGGCAGGATTTGCTCCTCGGAGAGAGCTCACCCTTGTCCATTCAGCACAACAACATGAACACAGGAGGACAACCTCTCTTGAAGTAGCAAACAATACCACCGCTGGAAGGCCATGCTCGGTGCGGCAGCGCTGGCCCAGCTCCAGGAGTGAGCCCAAGATAAACAGGCTGGTGGCCCAGGGCTAGCAGGCCACACACAGTGTGTGGATGCAGCAGGTGCCCGTAGAGGAAGCACGTGGCCATTCCTTGAGAGCCCCAGGAGCAGATGCTGGAATGGACAGCCCACCTGGGTATCCTCTAAGGTCACTGTGGAAGAAGCCGATGCCACCAGACGCAGCAGAGATACGGCAAACACACAGAACAAAATTCATTCAGGGTCGGTGAAGGAACACTGGGGGCATAGCCTTATACAACACATTTCACGCCAAGGACACATCTACAAGGCACAACACTGCAGGGTGGTGACTTCTGTACCCACGAGGGGTACCAATAGCTACCTCTTCTTTGATGATGACGTCACATCCTCGGAGGTTTCCAAGCAGCATTTGATACTGAAAACGTGGATTTTCCTCTATGATTAATCATAAATAATGTACTCATAGAAGGAGAATCTACCTTTTAAATACCAAAGAAGGATTCTGTGCAGGAGAACGTGAACCTGTGCTTGAATTATCAAAAATGAAAGTCGCATAGGTGGACAAGCTTCTGTGGACACAAGTGGGACAAAAGACCCACCAGAGAGTCTTCACCAAGTTGGCCCGTTGGCAAGGAAGGTCTCCCAAACCTGGATGGCCCTCAGGCCTACATCCTTGATTCAGATGGGACGTGCCGGCCACCACCTTTTTACCAACCCGGGCCGAGGGGGCCAGGAGCGAGGCCAGCCCTACAGTCTCTTCCAGAAGCATTTCCAAAGCAGCATTTGATACTGAAAACATGGATTTTCCTCTATGATTATCTATGAATCACGTAAACATAGAAGGAATATCCACCTTTTAAATACCAAAGAAAGACTGAGTTCTGGAAGGGACAAATCTGTGCACAGTTCATCAAAAAGGGAAGCAAGACAGCAAGTCGTGTTCCGTCCCATGGCGTAGCTGTGACGACACACCACGGCCTCTTTGCCCAGGGGGCTCTTCAGCGAAAGGGGGTTTCTAAAGGTGATGGTCGGCAGACATATGGCACGGATGAAGCACATGTTCCGCGGTCCACCATCTTTTCACTCACCCTGGAGGGGCTGGGCCCCACCTGGCTCCCCTGACCGTGGTTCCAGTCCAGCCATGGTCCCAAAGCAGCATTTGATACTGAAAATGTGGATTTTCCTCTATGATTAACCATCCAACCCGTAATCATAGAAGGAAAATCTACCTTTTAAATACCAAAGAAGATTAATCCTGGAAAGCAGGAGCCTGGGCACAACCCATCAAAAATTAAAGTCGCATCACACAGAAACAACTGTCTAGCTGCCACGGAGCGATGGTGGCGGCAGACCCAGCCTCACGGGGTCCCCTCAAGGCATGTGGGTGCTCCAGACATCTGGCGTGAAGGAAGCCCGTGGGCTGCGGTGCCCCGCCTTTCACTTACCCTGGAGGAGCTGGGCCCCACCCGGCTTCCCTGACGGCGGCTTCTGTCCAAGAATGTTTCCGAGCAGCATTTGATACTGAAAACGTGGAATTTCCTCTATGTTTAAC
Source organism: Smutsia gigantea (assembly GCA_032199065.1). Taxonomy (NCBI): domain Eukaryota; kingdom Metazoa; phylum Chordata; class Mammalia; order Pholidota; family Manidae; genus Smutsia; species Smutsia gigantea. Next base: position 191,982 of record JAVSCE010006742.1, read on the forward strand.
CATAAATAACATAAACATAGAAGGAATATCCACCTTTTAAATACCAAAGAAGGATTTAGTCCTGGAAAGCATGAACCTGAGCCCAATATGTCAACAGTGAAGGTAGGACAGGCTTGCTCATCAAGGGCCTTCGGGGCTGGCGGCAGCGGTGGGAGGGCTCTGAGGCGGCACCTGTCCCGTCACTACACGGAACACAGACCTTGGGGTCTGCCTCCACTCAGTCCCTTGGGGGTGGGTAAGTGGGCGCACCTTCCTTGCTTCCCTGAGGAGGACTCTGTGTTCAGAGATGCTTTCAAAGCAACTTCAGACACTGAAAATGCAGAGTGTCCTCTATGATTAACTATGAAGTCCCATAAACACAGCAGGAATATCCACCTTTTGAATATCAAACATCGAACAGCTCTGGGAAGCACGAATCTGACCACAATTTATCAGGAATAACGGCATCGTAGAGCAGCTCAGCCCTTTCTGTGTCCCAGGGAAGGACGGGTTTGGGGCGGGGCATGCCCTGCTCACTCCCCCCGGGGAGGGTCACCCGGATGCCTCTTCCCTGATAGGGGTTTCATGGCCAGGAGTATTTCCAAAGCAAGGTTTGGAAAGGTGTGGATGTACTTCAAAACTTCACCATAAATAAAGCAAGCATAGCTGGGATGACCATCCTTTGGATTCCAAAAATATCACAGACAAAAAGAGAAAAACTCTACAAAATTCCTACAGTGTGCATCAACTCCACGAAGCCCTCCTAAAGCCCCCGATGATAAAGGTCACGTGAATGGGTGTGGGATGGTTGAGCATCCCTTCACCTACCTTACAGGGATGAGGACGCCAAAGGGCTCTCCAGAAAGTGAGACTTGTGTCCAGAAGGTCCTAGTAGGCTGGACTCAGTGACAGGCTGTCTGGGACATATTAGAGAATTAGATCACAAACAATATCTCTTCAAATACAACGAAGTGGCAGCAAAGCCTGGTATCCACCAGCTGCCACCAACACCCCCTGAAAAGAATTGCGCGACTTTCAGAAAAATCATTTTCAGGTTGATTGGATGCAGACTTATCAAGGCAAGTGCTGTCAATTCTTGGGGAAATATGCCTCCAAAAGCAAAAAATAAAGCACCAATAATCCCAGACTCAGTCCCTGTTCTGCAAGGTTGCCATCACCTCCAGGAAGTCCTCCTAAAAACAAATTCACTACCAAAGACATTCAAGGCTTCACAAAGAAAGCACACGTTTTGTAGCCGATCCTCTGTTCATATTCCGCAAAGTGGCACCAACACCAATATCGCTCTTCTGAAGTTGGAATTGATTCCAAAAAGTCCTGAACTTGAAAACCACCGCCTGTCACAAAGGCGGAATTAGGCATTTCTCCTAAGGATGGATGGGTACCAAGGGTAAGTGGCCCAGGCAACACCCGTCACCTGCAAAGAGCCGGAGTCCTTCCCCTGCCCTTGCAGCCTGTTCAGGAAGCAAAGCTCCCCGAGCACACTTTGTCGTCAGTAAAGCAGACACACACAGCCGAATGCTCCTCACACACCACCGGGAGCAATGCCAGGCTCCCAGGTGCACGCAGCCTCCGTGAAGCCAAGTCAAGAATAAAGGGCACATGGCTGGTTAGCGGACCAGATGCGCTAAGTCATGAATAACATGTGCTCTGTGGCCAACCTCATTCAGGCACCCAGGAGTGGTTTTGGCAACATGGCCGTGGTGAACAGGGTATGCCGTGGAGAGCACCTCCTCGTCAGGTTACTTTGTTTATTTTTTAAATTGAAACGCAGGCCATCAGGCAAGATCCAGATGGATGTAGCGACTAGCCAAGGAATTCCTCTTCAGGTGTCTTGGGAAGCCATGGCGACGCACTCATGCTCTTTCCCGAGACGAGAGCATCACTGCACGAAAATGCCGTCTAGGGTACCAAGGGCCAGTGAGCTGATGATGGTGTCTGCTCAGTGCATGGCATCCTCTGCTAGCTGGTGTCTTGAATAAACCACTTGCCCACAAATCCTGAGGGGCTCCCTCCAAGCTTAAGAAAAAAGTGTGTTAGTAACAGCAGTGTGGCCTCCAGGAAGGCCACAGAAAGAGGAGTCAGAGGTCATGTCCTGCGTTGCAGGGGTACCCCCAGCGACTGGAGAGATGGGGTGGGTGAGAATATTTGAAAAGTATGTAAAGACTTCACAGTCTCTCTTTCTGTTAGGCATCTGGAAATCATAGCTTTCTCAGCAAACTGGTATTTCTGTCTTTTTTTTAAAAAAGCATTATTCAAATAAAGTTACATTAAAATAAGTTATGTACTAAAACATCAGTACACCTGCCATCCCCATGATCATCTCGTATTCGTCATTTTATTTTTTTCAGTGTACTTCTGTGGCTTACCAATTCTTTTAGAGCTAAAGCTTTGGAAACCAAGGGAAAAGACAGACAGTATGTATTTTTTAGGATTTTTCTAACAATCAAGAAAGCATGTTAAATATGTTTCTGTTCACATTTCTTTGACAATCTTTAAGAAGAAATTGGTGGTGTAAAACCAAATTTCTCATATCTACAGATTTACCTTAGGAAACAGGATTGTATGGTGATTCATCCCATAAATTCTCAATCCTCCAAGTAAAAATAAGTAAAGGAAAACACATGCCATCTGTCAACTGACTGTTCCCAGACCCTCAGAGAGGGGCTAACACTCACATCCCGTTGCTGAATCTGATTCCGCGTGCAGCAAGTTCTTCCAGAAGGCATTTGATGAGGAAAAGAGATCAACCGTGCAATATCTGCCGTAAACAAAGCAAATACATCACGGACAACCTCCTTTCGAACATCTCAGACCGGCTTCCATGACCCTGCTCCACCTGCAGCTGCCAGGGCATCCTCCTGCAAAGGACATCGATGGCAGGGTTAATGCACAAAGGCTACGCACCATCAGAGATGTCGTGCTCCCCGGGGGCCCTCCTTGGACCTACCTGAGCCGGTGCAGGTACCCGTGGCCCTCCCTAACATGAGCAGAGGATTCAGGAGCCCTCCAGATAGACAAGAAGGCTCAATTCCAAGAGAGATCATACCTCTAGTGTTTCCTCTGGCAAAAGGCCAAGGCAGTAGGGAGCATATATTCCTCACTGCACAGTGACTTGGTACCAGTCTCTCCAGGGCATCTGCTGGACCGAAGTGACTCTGAGGGTCCGTGGGCCGGGTGGCATGCAGTTCACAGGATGCGCAGCCCCTCTCTAACCCTGCGGAGATGCTCCCATAGCCGTGCCTCCCTGCAGCTGCTTGTCTAGAAGTGGGGCCTTGATTAGGTGACCAGGTTAACTCTTGGATGCCACATCCTGGACAGCCTTTCCTGCTGCACTGCAGACACGCCTAGGTTAAGGAAAGCTGCCACTCCTCCCACGGTGCTCTGGCCTCCAGGAATCTCTCAGAGGGCCAGCAGGTCCCAGAGATGGGGGAGCGGGGTCAACCACTATGTGGGCATCGGCTGAGGGCAGCGTGGCCCAAATGCCACCGATGGGGCTGCCACCAACATCTCTCCCCAGAAGTTGGCGCTGGGCTTCATTTCCAGATGGGATATGATACTCAAATAGAAGTGCACCCGTATTTTTCGTCATAAATAAAGCGAAGAAACACGGATAACCTCTTTTCTAGTACCAAAATGCAGCGCCGAGAGTAACTCCATGGCCTCCTGTCTCCACTGGTGGCACTCCAGGAACTCCTCCTAGGAAAAACGGATTCAAGCGTTAGTGGGCCAGGCACCCACGACTGCTTCACACACACGCCCTGGACGACGGCCCTCACTTGCCCCGGAGAACGGCTGGTGCCCAGTTCCGGCTCACACTGCCTTTCCTCCCTGATGGATTGGATACTAAAAAGAAGCTGGCCCAGAACAATCTGTCATCAACAAAACGAACTCACCTGGGAAAACCTCTCTTTGCGTGCCACACAACAGAAGCGTCCACGGAGCCCCAGGCACCTTCTCCAGGAGGACGGCCTCAGGATGGCTGACTGTGGGGGCTGGTGAGCTGGACAGCAGTGCCTCTCAGAGGCACACACACATTCTGTGGTCACACCCACTCACGGGTCCCAACTCGGGGCCCACAGCAATGTCTCTTCTCTGCTGAGGGCATTCAAGGAGCGCACCCCGCCAAGGCAGGACGGGAACCTGGAAAGTCAGGCTGGGGAGTGTCAGGCCCCAAGAAATGTCTGCCCAGGAAATCCCCGCCCCTACAACTACAGGGACCTCTGCCTTGTGCCAGAGCGGGTGTCCCCAGTCAAGCCTACCATGGACATGTGGGTGGAAGTCTGCCAGGTGGCATGTCATGGTTAAAGCGCCTGCGCCAGGCACCCGCCCCGGGGGGATTTGGTGGGCACTCTGCCCTGGTTCGTGTCCTGTGGTTCAGTCACACTATTTCTTTGGCTGCCCTCACCTGAGCGCCTTTCAGACGTTGGTGGAATTGTTTACAGTAACCCCTGGAACCCCTTGCAGTTGGCCTCGCCAGCTGTGCTTGTTCTTAGAGGCAGGCATCGCCTGTGGCTGGACGGAGGATGGCTGGCCACCGAGTGTCCCAACACACAGTTGATGAGGGGCAACTCCTTCATGTACACACCAAGAGAGGTAGTGACACCAAGGTCCCCTCCCCAAAGTTCCACTGGGGCCAGGGAGCTCTTCAAGGTGAGATTTGATACCGAAAAAGAAGTGCACCATGTTTGTTTCGTCACATATCAAGCGAAAATAACATGGGCGACTTCTTTTCAGGTACCAGAGCTTGGTACTGCCAGGCGCGCGTCCGCACTTGCTCACCTCCAGCAGTCCACCGGGTGTGAAGGGGTCCTGGGGTTCGGGTGGGGGCGGGCCCAGGCAAACGCTGTCCACTAACTGTATGTTCGAAAGCAAAGGGCATCTGCTCACCCCGGAGGCGCGGACTGCCTCTCCTTGTCCGCAGAGCGGCACAGCCGGGCAGCCCTCTCAGGCGAGGCGGGCGCTGAGCAGAGGCGGATTCTGTAGTCCTCCTCACAGATACAGCAAACCAATTCCAGACTCTCTCTTCTTCAGGACCCCAGGAGTCTTCCTGGAAAGAAATGAATCATCAGGGCAGATGGGCTCTGGAATATTTACTACCAACTCCACAAATTCTTGCAGGGAGCGTCACTTCGAAGGAAAAGGGAAGAGTCCTGGACCCTGAAACTGGATCTCCTCCATGAGGCCGTGGTTCCAGGAAGGCCTCCTCTGGAGGCACAGGCACAAGGAGGCGAGGCACAGGATCAGGTGAGACCAGCCCCAGCGTGACACCAGCTGTCACAGACCTGTCCGTTTCTGTGCCTTGCATGGTTCTGACTCCCAAGTCCCTTCTTTAAAGGCACTTCTGGTTTCCTTGAGGCATGGTTTGGTTCTAAAACACAGGTTCAGTATGACTTGTGACAAATACAGCAAACCCATCACAGAGGGCCAAACAGTGGCAGGGACAAGGAATGATGACATCTTCCCCAAAGTCAGTGTCACTTCCAGGAAGTCCTCCAGGGAGAGAGGAACCCCGAGGGTGAATGGGTCAGCGGAAATGCTCTGGGGTCCACCACGCTTCAGGTCTCCTGGAGAGGGACCCATGCCAATGGCGCTTCCCTGGACACAAAACACATTAATCATGCATTATTTGTCATTCAAAATTAAACCATTAAACCAACACTTTTTAAGTATAAACACAGCAGTAAGTCCATAAGAAGTTACTTTTTGCCAAGAACCTGCCTTAGATAGGATATTGAAGATAACTGAACCTAGAGACACACATCACTGAAAAAAATGTCGGTTTTCCAGTCACCACAATATAAATCTGTTTATATCCCAAGTAAGATAAAACCCAATTCAAACTGGCTTGAACAATAGAGGGATTTATAGGCTTTAAACGACTGGTAGGCTTGTATAAGCAAAGAAGCAAACAAGCTTCAGGCAGGGCTTGATCCAGGGTCTCAGACAACATCACCCAAGTCCTGATTCCTCTCTGACTCGCCAGTTTGCCTTTTATTATGCATGCTCCCTGTCTGGCACTGCACAGTCCCCAATGCAAAGTCCCAGACCCTTTCCCTCAGTCTCTAAACGGCTATGAGAACTTCAAGGCTCCCATTATCATGTCAAATAGCTGAAAGGAACATACAGGTCTACTCTAGCAGCTCTCACAAAAGAGGGAGCAATATTTCCCTTCCCAGAAGCCTCAGCAAGCATCCTGCATCTCAGTGGCTCAGTGGAGGTAGGGGCCCATCTTTGTACCAATCACAACATCAAAGGCAGAGCAATAAAGTGACTCACTGAACCCCAGGCTGGTGTGTGCGAGGGGTGAGGTGTGGGGGTGGTGTTCAGGTCACCCCCAGCCACAAGGCCGAAGAGGGGGACTTTCATAAAAGAAATCAGGGGAAACTGAGGAAGGGAGAAAGGACGCAGGTTGGCAAAAATCTCTGACCAAAGTCCACTACGGTCGCCAACTTGCATTCCCTGAAGCTGGACCTGAACCAAGTAAGAAGCCCTCGAAGCAGAACTGATACTGAAAAAGAAGTGCACTGCGAATGTTTCCACAAATAAAGCGAAAAAAACACGGGCAACTTCTCATTAAGTACCGTGTGTCAGAACTGCTAAGCAACACTGCCTCTCTGCAGGTGGCCTCGCTCCAGCGGCCTTCCCGGGCAAACAGGCTGTTGGTGCACCAGGCACATGCCTTCATGCGGTGGTGACCAGAAGGGATGGTTAATGTTTGGCAAAACCACAGAAAAGATCCTAGGGACAGCTGCCTCAAATGAAAGGGAATGACCCTGGGCTCTGACAGCACCACCATGCTGACTAGACTCAGTTCGAGGAAATGCTCCCATAGCAGGCAGGAAACGGGAGGTTAATGAGTTCTGAATGAAAAATGACGAAGCCCAGGTTCTCAGTGGCCCACGTCAACGACTGGCCCACTGGCTCTACATCCACTCCCTTGCCACAACCTCTTAATGGGTGGAGTGTACCTCCCACCGCCTTTGGCCTTGGCCATGTGGCTTGCTTTGGCCAATGATACAGGGCAGAAACATTCCCGTTCCAAGTCTTAGGCAGCGTCAGGGTTTCCACTTACCTTCTCATGGCCCTGCCATTACTGTGAGAACAACCAGCCAGCCGGCCAAGGATCAAGACCCTAGGTCCCTAGAAGTGGTCCTAGGCATGGAAGGGACACATAGGATGGGAGGACCAGGACACACACATGCTAAACGGAACATGTGAGCTGGGGCAAAACAACCGCACCCACACCCTCATCCATACGGTGCCAACGTCCCTTCCCCGAAGCTGGGGTCACACGCACGTTGGGCAGGATCTGACACTGAGAGAGAGAGGTTATTCACTAACAGCTGCTTGTATTTCTCTTAAAAAGGTGGGAGGGGGAGTCCCCAAAAGGGTTGCAACCCCTCTTGAAATACGGCAGATTCATGCCGGCCCCAGGACGTCATCCCACAGACGGACTGGGTGCTGATGGATAGTCAAACGGGTGACCTACATCATGAATGAAGTGCACGTCACCAGTCTACCACCCCCTCCGCTCTCCTGGAGAGCAGGGGCGCCAGAGGCCCTTCCACGCTGCTGCCGGTGCGTCCAGAAAGCCACCAGGGCAAGACCGCACACACTGAAGGGCCACCACGCACCATGAGGCACCACACAGAGAAAAGCCACAACGGGCAGCCTCCCTCTCCCACAGAAACGCTGGCCCTTCCCCAAGCACAGCTTCCCTTCCAAGGAGCTGCCCCCGGCAGGGCTGGGTCCCGAGGGCCACACCCACCTCCCCCGCCCAGGGCCATGTCACACAGCCCACCTCCCCCGCCCGGGGCCATGTCACGCAGCCCACCTCCCCCGCCCGGGGCCATGTCACGCAGCCCACCTCCCCCGCCCGGGGCCATGTCACGCAGCCCACCTTCCTCGCACCCCCTCAGAGTGGAGCCGGCAATGTCCCTTCCCTGAAGGCCGCATCAGGGGCAGGAAGTGCCTCCAGGGTGGGAATTGATGCTAAAGAAGAGGTTTCCCATGTATGTTTCATCATAAATAAAAAGACAACATGGACAATCTCTCCTTCCAGTATCGAAGATTAGCACTGATCAAAAGAACCAAAAAACAAAAAACAGAACAAAAACAAAACTGAATCTTCCCTGACATTGGTGTCACCTCCAGGGAGTTTTCCAGAGTCTACAGTGCCCTGGGTAGACCGGATGTCTGTGTCATATGGAAGTCTGCGTCATTTGATTCAAGCATCCTGAAGAGGTCTCTGCAGGTTGGTCAAGAAACCCTTAAAGACTTGCTACTTATAAGAGGTCACCTGTGAAATAATTTCCACCAATACAGAGAACGTAGTGTACAACGTCTCTCCAGGTGCTGGAGTTCTGATGACGGAGCTGTGGTCTCCTTCTGGAATTGTATTAAGCTTCAGGATATGTCTCCAGCACTGGTTTGCATCCTGAGGTCAGTGCCTCTGAAGAGAGTTCACGAAGAAATCCCACCTTTTGTGGTCAAGAGGCAGGTGATATGGTCTACAGTGAGCTGATACCCAGGCTTCTGCAAGGAACTGGCTGTGGATCCAAGCAGTCTTTCGGGCGAGGTGTGATTCTAAAAGAAGAGGTACAGTCCTGGGTCAGTCCTAAGTACAGTGAGTACTCACTGCTGAGCCAGGAGGAGAGCAGAGATGGCCAGGGCCCCATCCTCCAGATGAAACACGACTTAGTGGGCCCCTCGGCCTTCCACTATGTTCAGCAGAATTAAGGAACAAAAACAAATTTCATTTCCTGAAGTCAGTTTGCCAAGTGTTTGCACCAGCTCTGGATTTTTTTTTGTTTTATTTTTCTGTTTGGCTACACAACTCCTTCCACCATAATCTTTTCATTGTAGGGGCAATACCGATATCCCTGGACAACCTTTCATCTCAGGAAGGAGGCAGGCCAACACGGACGGGACCGGAGAAAGAGGAATCAAAAGTGAAGGGAAAGCAAAGAGTTCCTCGTACAAAGTTGTGCGGTTGTGCCCTCCCCTCTCTCCTAAGCTGAGCAGAGGATGGAGAGCTGCTAAGCCACACTGCTGCCTACTCCCTCGCGGTCTGCCTTTGGACCCCTGCTTAAGCAGCAGAGTGTCTGCTCTGCATGACTTGCAGATATGTCAGAAGCCGTGGCACCTCACTACTGTTACATTTCCCTGCCTGTCTTTCCAGTGGGGCTCTTTCCAGGTGGAAGGAATGATGTTTGAACACCAGCTAATATGAAAGATGCATTGTGCCAGTCACCGCTGCCACCATGTGTGTTCTGGCTCCCAATAAGTAGAGCTGGGTGAAGCAGAACGACCTGGCGCCTCTCAAAAACCCAGTGCCCCTTCCCCAGATGCAGCAGAGTCACAGCCTCCTGCAACCAAAACAAATGCTCCACCAACCCACCTTCATACCTCAGCCTTGGAGCTGCCAAGAACCACTTCCCTCCCCAAAGGCTGGCGTTGCCTCTGCAAAGTCCTCCTGGGAAGGGCTGGCAAAGGAGCGTGAGTGTCAGACGTGATGTGCAGAGCGAGGGAAGCATGCGCTTGGCCCACTCATGCTGGGATGGGGTTGACAGCTTGTGTCTTGTCCAGAAAGTCTTTCAAATTGGTATTTGATATTGAAGAGCAGTCAGCAGGAATGATGCGTGATAGAAGAAACAAATACAGCAAAAGAAACTTCTCTTCCAGTACCACTGAGAGGAGCCATCTAAAGAAACCAGCCTCTCCCCAGCATCAGCATCGCCTCCTAAGGATGGATTGGATACAAAGGTCAGTGGACCAGGTGTGTCCCTGGTAAAGCCCATGGCCTGTATTCAGCTATCTGCACATTTCCCCTGGATCAGGGTTGATGACAAAGCCCTTTCCCTGAAACTGGTATAACATCAAGCATTCTTCCAGCTTTAAAATAAATCAACTTAAGAATTCTTCCTAAAAATAAACAGATCCCACCCAGACCAGTTCCACAGACCTCTAAAGTCTCATGTTCATCTCAGAACTGGCTTTTCTTCGCAAATAGACCATCATGTCCAGAACATCCTTTCATAACGAACTGGAGGGTGGGGAGTAGGGGTCCAGGTCACCTACCAGGTCTCTGTGCAGCATGCACTCCCCTACCATGGGACAGGCTAACTAACTCTAAGCCACCCTTCCAAGCTGGTCTGGATATTGACTGAGGCTGGGTACATGTGATCATCTGAGGCAAGAAAATGCAACCACAGATAACCTACCTGCATATTCCGGGCCACGGAGCCATCGTGGGGACCGCTGTCTTCCTGCAGACAGGCACCACCTTGGAAAGTCCTCCTAAGAATGGGTAATATATTGGGAGTTAGTGCATTAGGTGATAAAGGTCAGAAATACAGGACAAGCTTTGTGGCCAACCACTTGTTCATGTTTGCCGTGCCCCTTCCCTGAAGTTGAGTGCTGGAGCAGAAGGCCTCCAAGGTGGGACTGATACTGGAAGAGAGGTTAGCCAGGTGTGTTTCATCCTCATTAAAGAAACAGAAACCTAGAAAACCTCTCTTCAGGTACCACTGATTAACACTGATAAGAACAGCACTGAGCCTTCCCCAGACGTGACATTGCACCCTGAGAGTCCTGTTGATCTGGATAGGACACTGAAGGTTAGTCGAACAGGTGACATTAGTCATGAATATAAGGCACAGGCTTTCTGGTCAACCACTTATTTGTGTCCACTGGATGGGAGCTGACAGAAACACCCTTCCCTGCAGCTGAGGTCTGGACAGAAGGCCTCCAAGATGGGGTTTGATACTGGAAAAGAGGTTAACCAGGTGTGTTTCATCCTCATTAAAGAAACAGAAACCCAGAAAACCTCTCTTCGGGTACCACTGATTTACACTGACAAGAACACCACTGGCCCTTCCCCAGACCTGACATTCTGCCCTGAGAGTCCTGTTAAGATGGAGTTGATTAGTCCACCGGCTGGGGTAAGCCATTCGCTGCATGCATGCTGTTTGTCAACCATCCTCCAAGTACCCCAGTGGAGTAGACCCAGTGGCATCCTGAACTTCCTGAAGTGGGCGTCATGGCCAGAGGGTGGTGGCGCTATAGACAGGCTGGTCGTACGAAGGGCAAGTTTTTCCCAGTTACCACAGAAGACGCAGATGCCCAGAGGCAAGGCTGCACCCCCAGAGGTCCTCTCAAGGATCCCCTGGCTACTGAGGTGTGGTGGGCCAAGTGACCTGTGTTTATTATAAATAAAGTGCACACGCTCGGGGCAGCTGACCATTCAAGTACCTTGGGGTGGGACAGACAGCATGCTTCTTCCCCTGCACTCGGATGGCCTCCCATCTAGGAAGCCCTCCAAGGAAAGAGATCCTACTGAAAATAAGCCCAAGTTTGCCGTATCGGGCACATATACAGCAAATGCTTTGCCGACGCTCCCTCTCCCAAGTCCAGCAGGGCCCAGCTGGCCCTGGTTTACAGTCCCTTTCCCCAAATTGGCACTTCTTCGAAGACTTCTCCAAGGGGGGGATTAGATACTGAGGGTTAGTGGACCAGGTCACAAACGGCACAAATAAAGCGTGTGCTCTCTGGTCAACCATCTCATGTACCCAGGCATGCGCTGATGCCACGCTCCTTGACTGCCAGCTACCCCTGCCCTTGAAGCTGCCAAGCCAGAGTGGTTTGCTGAGGAGAAGGCTGCCACACGCGAGTTACCATCACACACGAGACAAACGCATCACAAACCCTGCTGAGTTGTGCTGAGTGCAGACCTAGCGTCCCCGCCCGACAGTTGATGTTAGCTCCAGGGAAGCTTGCAAGGCGGGATTAGATACTGCAAAGAGGTCGACCGTGTAATGTGCGCCATAAATAAAGCGAACGCGCCACGGACCACCTCTCTCCAAGTACCAGGCGGCAGCAGTACTGACACCAGGACAGTGGCTCTTCCTCAAAGCTGATATCACCTCCTGGAAGTCTTCCAAGGCGAGATGTGATATTGAGAAGAAGTAGACCATGTGTCCTACGTCACAAATAAAGCGTACACACCACGGTCAACCGCATCTTCAAATACCATGAAGTGACGCTGACCCAGCCTCTCTTCCCTTAATTTGGTATCACCTCTGGGAAGCCCTTGCAGTGAGTGTTATGAATTATTGGCCATCAGTATATGTGACCATGACCACAAACCCATGCCCAATGCCACGACGACCTCCCAGATGCCCTGTAAGGCTGGGACTGGGTGGAAGTACTGGTTGGGGACCAAATGGCCAATGTCATAAATAAAGCATGTGGTCTGCAGTCAATCACCTGGTGATCTGTGCTGGTTGGCGCCTACCACACAGGCCTGCTCTCATGTTGCCAGAAGTCCCTGAAGGCTGACTGACGCTGAGAATTAGTGGGCCATGCTACATATGTCAGAAACAACACATACGTTTATGGTCTACCATGTCTCCACATACTGTGGAACGGTGCTGAAGCCAGACCAACGTGTCTCCCACGAAGTTAGCTTTGCCTCTGGGAAGCCCTCTGCGACTGCATTTGATAATGAGAAGACGTGGACCATATTACATACGACACAGAGATAGCGCATGTTCTATGGTCAACCATCTTTTCAGGTACCGTGGAAAGGGCTGACGTCAGAACCGGCGTCTCTTTCCTCTGGGTAGCATCACCTTCAGGAAGCCCTCTGAGGCCAGATGCAGTACTGAGAAGAGGCCACCATGCAATGCCTGCGATAGATGCAGGGGACGCAGCACAGAGAAACCCATCAATGGCCCAGAGTGGAGATGACGCCAGAACGAGTGCCACGCCTGATACTTAGTATCACCTGCAAGAAGCCCCCCAGGGTGCATCTGCTGTTATGAAAAGGTGGACCAAGTGACATGCGTTGTAAGTAAAACATATGAAGCATGGTCAACTTCTACTAAGTACCCCAAACAGTACTGGTGCCAGAACTGGTACTGCAACTCCAGAGGCTGGTACAACCTCCCTGGAGACCATGAAGGCTGACTTTGATACTGAAAAGAAGTAGACCATGTTACATACATTGTTAATAAAATACATGCAGTGCGGTCGAACCCTTTCCAGGTACCGTGAGGTCAGTGCCAACGCCAGAATCAGTGCTCCAACTCGACTTTTGAGGCTGGCAGCATCTTCAGCAAGTTCTCCAAGGCCGGATTGGAAGTAGGGAAGAAGCAGGCCAGGGAACGTGCATCGTCCATAAGCATACACAGAAGGACCAATCACATCTTTGGGGAGAATAGATGCTGAGTGCAGAGCTAGGGCATCTTCCCCGAGACGACTAGACTTGATATGGAAAAAACATAGACTGTATACGCATCGTCAATGAACAAAGCGAGTCAGTGTCTCTTCAAGTACCTGGAGCGGCATCGTCTCGTGCACAGCACATCTGCCTCTGCATGTGCACTCGGTCCTGCAGCCATCTGAGGATAGCTTTGAGGATGACGAGAGGCAGAACGTGTACCATCTCCTTCATGAGCATCCAAAGCACTGACCTCTGTGTCTTCAAGTACTAGGGGGGGATGTGCCAACGCGGAAGCAGGACACCTGCCTAAGGCTGTGACCGCTGTCCTGGGGAAGCCCTTGGAGACGTCATGTGACACTGAGGAGAAGACTGCCGTAAGCATTAACAGGTTAAGTATACATCTAACAGTCTACCATTCCACCAAGTACCACGGAGCAGAGAGGGTGTGGAGACCAGTGGCGCTTCTCTAACTTCAGGCTCTCTCCAGGATGTTTTGGATGGCTGGGCTAGATACCAAGAAGCGGTTTACCGTCCCACATACATATTTAAAATGTATGTGGGACGGTAAACCATTTCTTCAAGTACCGCACAAGGGCAGTGATGACTGGAAGAAGGCACGCATCCACAAAGCCGTCTCTGGGGACCTCTTCAAGGCTGCGTTTGATGCTGAGAAGAAGCAGGTCATGATGCGCACCAAGCAAGAGTTGCGTGGCCAACCACGTCACTGAACAGAGCGGCACTGATCCCAGGAAGAATCAAGATGTCCTCCCCAGAGACGGTGAGATTTCCCGAGGCAGAACTTGATATAGGAAGAGCGAGAGTATGTCATTTCGCATCATGCAGACAAGAACATGCCATACAGAAAACCATCTCTTCGCATGTCACGGAGAGGCCTGACGCTGAGTCCAGTGGCGCCTCCCTGAAGACGGTGTCGTTCCCAGGAGCCTCGAGGATGGATTTGATACTGAGGGTTAGTGGACCGTGTTACATACGTCACAGATAAAGCGTACGCGATACGGTCTACTATCTCTCCAAGTACCACAAAGGGCAGAGGCTGAGGACACGTCCAGAAAGCCTTCCAGAGCTGAAGGGAGTCAGAGGGCAGGTCGAGCACAACACACGCACCATGCGACAAGCACACACAGGCTAGGAGTCTTGTCTCCTCTGTCAGGAGTTGATGCTGCTGCTGGAACTGGTGGCTTATCCCCAAAGCTGGCAACTCCTCCAGGAAGCCCTCCAAGGCTGCAAGTCCCACTGAGCAGAACTGGACGAGGTTATGGATTTCATCACTCCAGAAATACTGGTTAAATGCCTACTATGCGCCAGGCACCATTCTGGAACCTGAGGGAATGGGTAGGTGGACATACAGGGAAAGTGGGCATGGCATGTGGCTAACAGAACTGGCAGGGGCGGGGGGCGGTGAGCAAAACAGAAGTACAAGATGGCCTGTGTGCCATAAAAAAGAGCACCTGGTTATACTGAGCAGGCCAAGTGAGCAGTGTCAGGGCACATGAAGCCCAGGTCGTGAGCCCTAGTTTAGGGCATAAAAAAATTATGCCACAAGAAAGACTGGTGGCCATTGCTGCCTCAAAGTCAGGGGCATCTGCAGGAGGTCCTCTTAGCCTGGGTTGGATCTGAGGAGTAATCACCACGCCATCTTCGTAAAAACAAAGCAGATGTCGTTTTGGTCAATTGACTCCCTAAGGTCAGAACCTCCATCTCATCCTCAGTCTGGGCACTGCCTCCAGGAAACCCTCAGACTGAATTTAGTATCAGTCAAAGGCAGACACCAATACACACATGGCAACTTCAGCATAGGGAAGGGTCTCTTCAATACCACAGAGGTGATGGAGGCTGGACTGGTGGTCCCCCGGGAAGGTAGTTATCAGTTCCAGAAAGCCCTCCAAAGCCGGCTGGGCTACTGGGAAGTGGTGGACCATGTCACACAAGTCTTGCCTCGCGCATGTGCCACATGGCAACCATCTCTTCAAGCACCATGGCTGAGGCTGCAGCTGGCGCCCCTGCCCCCAGGTCGCACCACCTCCGTGGAGCCCCATTAAGTGAGGGTGCATTTCACAGGCCTTGTTGCACAGTTCAGACATCAAACACAGGCAACAGGAATCACCGCGGGCTGTGCTGGAGCTAAACCCAGTGTTCTCTTCCCTCACGTCGGCAACACCTCCGGGGTGCCCTCCGAGGATGGACTGGATACTGAGAGTTAGTGGACCATGTTACATAGGTCAGAAATCATAAAGCCTACGTTCCATAGTCTACCATCTCTTCAGGAACCATGGAGCGCTGCTGACCCCAGAGCCAGGGCTTGCCCCTGGAGTTGGTGGCCCTTCCAGAAAGTTTTCTGAGGCCTGATTTGGCACTGGGAAGCAGACACATGATGGACATAAACATCCCCCTCATCAGGTGTTAAGGGAGCAATGCTGCTGGGGACGAGGCCCCTCTACTCTGAAGGAGCATCTCCCTGGCAAAGGCCATACCGACTCAGGAGGACTGAGAAGAGGCAAACCATGCAAGGCCGGCCATGCCTTGGCCATTACGTGGGCAGCTATCTCTAAATCAAAGTGAAGAACAGTAGTTCGCTCCACAGGGCAGAATGGGAAGCTCTAAGGGCAGAACTCGTATATGAAGGGAGCCTCTCGCCTTCTGGGTGACCGCCTGCCCCGGCCCCCCGGCTATGACCATCGTGGCCGCACGGCACGCCACCCTTGTAGACCCAAGCCACAGAGCTGTGTGGGCAGTGAGCTCTTCCAGCTCTTGCTCGGCATCTCTACCTCCTCCCAGAAGCCTTCCTTGGGTCTCTCCACCCCCTTTTATGACCCAGTCATCCACTATGAATGGAATGCACAGCTGTGAGATCAGTCAGGCTCCAACGAAAGAGCAAGGGCAGGCCCCTGGGCAGCTTGAGGGAGGGCATGGCTCTCTCCCTCAGTCCTGAAGCCTAGTACAGAGTGTGCCATCCCCCCGCTCACAAACCAGTTGCTGAAGACCAAACTCCTTAGCGTAGCATTCAAGGACTCAGCCTTCATCCCCACCCTCCTCCCCACTCCCTGAGCTCTGACACCACCTCAGCCAACTCAGACCTTGCATCCCAACCCTCCACAGCACCCACCGGTGCCTCTCCTCCAGCCCAATCATATTTCCCATGCGGTCAGTCGTAGAAATGAGCTCTTGTTTATTAAACACCAGTGAGGTGCTGGAGCTAGAGCTGTGAATAAAACACAGCCCCAGCCCTCCTAGGGCTTCGAGCTCAGCAAGGGACACCTATGTTGAAATCATTCCTACAGAGAATCAATTTTAAAATTAAAAGATGCCAAAGCATTGTGAAGGAGCGAGGCTCACTTAATCAGACCAGTCTGGGGGAGCTTCTCAGAAGTTTAGAGTAAAAGATAAAGAATGGGGAGACTAAGCTGAAAGAGGGGTCAAGGGTGAACAATGCAAGACAGAAGCCGAGGACTGGATGGAGCGCGGGCTGATGGGGCGAGGGACAGGTGGAGCGTGGGCTGGATGGAGCACGAAACGAACAGAGCATGAACCAGACAGAGCATGGGTCGGGTGGAGCATGGACCAGACGGAGAGCCCATGGGCCAGAGAAGTGGAGCATGGTGACCAAAAGAGCATCCCTGTGAACAGAGCACAGAGAGCCAGAAACGTGCCTGATATGAGACTGAGGAGCTCGGTGGGACAGATCATTCAGAGCCTTGTAACAAAGGTGAAAGATGATGCGTTTTATCCTCCAGCCAAGGGAAAGCCCTTCTTAGCTGATAAAGGACATGAGCTTCATGTTTGAATAAGACATCTCTTGCTGATGCGAGAATAGAGCACTGCTGGGGCAAGGGTGGGGGCAGGGAGGAAGAGGGTAGGAGTCCAAAAGTGAGTGAGAGGAACCCCGGACAGGGGAGGAGGCACGGAGATGGAGAGAACTGGGCCTGTGTGGGGGGAGTTGGGAAGAAGAGCATGAGAGACTTGGTGACGTCTTAGATGTGGGTGGGATGGTGAGTGACGAGAAGGGACAAGAAGCCTTGCAGATGTCTGGCATGGAAGCCAGGATAGGGTGGCACGATTCCCTGAGCAAAGGAACCAGGTGGGAGCAAGTGTTGGCTGGGGAGCAGCGGGGTCGTTTTGAGAGGCCCAAGATGGGAGTGCCGGCAAGAAATCCCATGGAAAGCCTGAGCTGGCAATTAGCTGGAGGTCACGGGTGATCCTAATGAAAGCTTTTTCAGGGGAGCCACTGGGCCAGAAGCCAAATACAAGGGAGATGCAGGGAAACCACCCAGAAGGTGGTAGCTAGAGGGAGGAGGTGGATTCCTACAATTTTTTCAGATTAAAGGGACTGGAAGAGACAACAGGAAGGCTCCTGGAGAAGGAGCGAGGCTGACAGTGTAGGCCTAGGACTCCTGAGAAGCTGGAGGGATGGAGCCTGGGCCCAGGTAGCAGCTTCCTCCCCTGGTCAGCAAGGGAGAGAGGCAGTGTGGCAAGGCTCAGGGTGGGGACCGGGGTCCATTCTGATGGCTTCTGTTTTCTCTGTGTGATTGCAGAGAAGTAACTCTTGTCTCCCCCTGGTATGGGAACTCCTCTGGGCACGAATGGGTTATGCTGGCCTCAGTTTTGAATTCCCAGTGACCAGAATAAGGCAGTCTACAGAATAAGGAGGTTGAAAGAATGGACAACTCCAAATAGCAAAGATGGACCCTGAAAACCTCCTTGTCTTCCTGGACTTCTAGAGAGACAGGCAAGCCTACCTTCTTCACTCAGCCTCCCCACACACAGCATCCCAACCTCAGCGGGCCAGTAGCTTGGTGGCCCTTCTCAGTGCCTGAAGCCCCAGTGGTTGCCCCACTCACCATGTATCCATCAGCTCGACCGCTCTCAATGACACTAATCCCCTGCTCATCCATGCACTCCTGTCCCCCCGGATTCACTCCTCCACAAACTGCCTGACTCCTCAGCTATTCATCCTTGCCTTGACTTGCTGGTGGACGTTCTCAGACACTCAGGTGTGAACACATACTTGCTGGCATTCACCCTGTGCCGAGGCCAAGGCTGCCTCACTCAGTGTCCCTTTCTGCCTGGGGCTCGCAGTCTACATGGGAGAAAAATGAATACTCAACCCACATGCAGACAGGATATCATGGAAGTGTACACAGTGGTAGGATTCGGGCTTACAAGATCTATAGTCCAGAAACAGTCAACAAAAAGGAGTTCCAGCTACTGCAGAGGAGGCCAGGCTAGAGAAAGCAGAGAGGCCGCCATCTCCTCGCAAAGACTAGGATATAGGGTGGCGGTAAGTAGAGGAGATGGCGATGAAACCCACTCGCACCTTCATCATTCAGACGAGTATAAACAGGAGGAATGGGAAGGAACAGATACACACCAAACTTAGTAATTACACATAAGGCAAAGTCAGGAGAGTACAATTTCATTTTTTTTTTACCGAAGAGAAATGTAGATATAAGCATGGTTTTTTTTAAAAAACCTGAAATATAAGCACTAACAGACTTAGAAACTGGTTGTGTACTTCCTGAATCACTGGAGAAAATTTTAAGAGAAAAATGTAGACTATATAATAAAAGGAAAAAAAGGATGAAAAAAATAATAAAACAAGTATTAAGTGCAATTTTAGAAGACCAAACAAGACAATCAAGAAATTAAAACATCTATGGGCTATATACCCTAAAAGGGGGGATTTTTCACTTGAGGCAAGAGCCAGAAATCCAAACTACATGTTGTCTATTTGAGACAGACTTCAAATAAATTAACTCAAAAAAAATTCCAAGTCTAAGGAATGGGCACAGAAAATAAATGGGAAGGCCTCAACTTTCATGCATTTGACATTCAGGCAACCCACACTATCACGCATGGCGTCTCAACAACCACAGAACTTACACTGCAGCCGACTGCCAGCAAGCAGCCCCCTATCAACAGCACCCCCAGTTTTTCATATGCAGCAATTTGTTCCATTTGTGCAACTGCATAAATATCTCACTGCATATTCTGGGGGGCACTTGGGGTCCCCGTGTCACTGTCAGGATGATGCCTGCAGCTCCAAGTCACCACCCAGCTCCAAATAGGGCACCTTCAATTTTATCTATTTTACTTACTGGGTTTCTAGGTAATATTTACTCTGAAAAAAGGGTTGGGCTGCATTTGAAAACCAGTATTTAACTACATTTTGCTCTTGTTGTTTTATAAAAAGAAGTGGAAAATGGAAAAATAAAATTGCTGATACCTGTGGTAAGAACATAGATCTCATATATACTTAAGAAATTAAGACAAAGATGGAAATCATTAAGAAGACCCAACATGGCTAATCCTTAGCCTCAATGATTGAATTTAAGGCAGTCAACTATGTGTTTGAGAAGAATGAAATTAAAGAACACCCGCGGAATGCTAGAAATTGCCTGGAAATGTGCAGAATGTTGAACTCTCAAGGAGCAGAGTTCTTTGGACTATGAAAGTCTCCAGTTAAACTTTCAAACAACATTTTGCCTTGAACACAGGCTTCCAGAGACAAGTATGTGTAGAAGTAGAGTTACCTAACTCAGGAGCACACATGAAAGCAAAGCAGAGCTGCTTATGCAATTTCAAGTACCCAAAAGCAAAATCATTAAACAGGTCAGTGAAAACCACTTCTCAGAGACAGAAGTACAATCCACAACAATGGTATTCATAGACATTTACATTAGGAATAAAATAGCATCCAAAAATGGGGGAAACAGAAGGAAACAGTTTCTAGAGCCCTCTCAGTCACAAAGACATCAAATTACCAAAAAATAAGTGATGAACATACCTCAAATCTAGAGGCAAGCAACATACTTAACAGAAAATGAGAAATAAAGATTATTTCTCCAAAATTAGGCTATACTGTCCAAAAAACTCTAACCAATGTAATAAAACAAAATAGATGAATGCTATAAACTATTAGAATGAGATTAAAATTAAAGACTCAACTGAAAAGCTAGTAAAACTAAATGTCTTTACATCAAAATCTGTACCCTATAAACAAGATGTACACCTTATTTTAAAGGCCTATGAGACATTTACAAAATTGATTATAAAAGGCACAAAGAAGACATCCATTCCCCAAAGTAGAATTTGTATGTCCACATTCTATAGCCATAATGAAATATAACCACAATTGAATTTTTAGAGTATAAACAACATACATCCCAAGTTAGAAATTAATTTAAAAATAGCTCTGCTTTTGCACATTTAATTCAGAAAATCATTTCTTCAAAGAACAAGAAGAAAAGTATTACAAATACTTAAAAATATTTTAAAGACTACATATTAAAACTTAAAACCTGCAGTCAAAATTGCAAACAGATGCATATTCATACCATGAAATGTTTGCATTATTAAAGAAGAGTAATACAATGGATACATGGACAGATCCACAAAACAAGCTTAAGGAGAGCAGAAGGAAGGAATCAATAAAGATAAAGGCAGACATTGTTGAATTTGAACACAACACACACACAAACAGTTGAAGAGAAAAATTATTCCAAGAACTGGTTCTTTGAAAACCTCTAAAATAACCACTCCTCTAGCTCATCTACTAAAAAAGAGAAAAAGTACACATACACAAATTAAAAATGACAAAGGTGATAGAATCATAGAAATAGACAAAAATTTTATCAAAATAGTATTTATAACTGTATGCTAAGATATTTTTAAATGTCAGAAAAGTAGATTTTTTTAGGATTAATAATAGGTTTAAAATAATCATTGGGCACTCACTATGTGCCAGATGCAGTGCAAGGTACTTTATCTTTTTTAATCTCACAGTGGCACTCCTAGCTGCAGTCTCTCATTTCAACCATTTAACAAATAAGGAAACTAAGAATCAGGGAGCAGACAAAGCTTTCCCCAAATCACATAGGAAATGACAGAGCAAGAATCTGAACCTAAGTTGTGTGATTCCAGAAACTGCACGTTGAAACACTGAGCCGTCTTAGAAAAGGAAACAAAAATTCTCAAGATGTAGAAAATATAAAGAATCCAACAAATACAGAAGAAATAAGAAAAGCTGTCAAGAGATTATCCCAATAGAGTTATATGGGTGAATTCTTTCAAGTTTTCATGGAATAGATGATTCAAATGATGTATACATGGTACAGAATATAGAAAAAGATGGAATGTTCCCTAATTCATTTTACAAAGCCAGCATAACTTTGACACCAAAATGAACAAAAAGTAAGCTTGAAAAGGTCCTAAATGAAATACCAGAAAAGCAAATCATAACATATTAAAAGAACAATACACCATAACCAGGTAGAATTTGATCCAAAAATTTTCCAAAGCTATGAAACATTATTGTAACTCATTGCATCAACAGGTCAACAGAGAAAAACAACAGAATTATTTCTACACATACCAACAAAGCATTCATAAAATTCTAAATCCATTCCTGATTTTAAAGTCATATATGAACTAGAAACAAATATTTGATTAGCATTTAAAAAATATATAGCCTTAAAAATTCTTTACCATACTTAACAATGAACCAGAAATGAGACAAAGATCTCTGTTATCGATAATTTAATGTTTTGGAAGATCTAGCCAATGCTATATGACAAGAAAAACAAATGGAAGAGAAAAAATATTGAAAAAAAGACAAAAATATATACATATTTGAATGGCCCTTTACCTAGAAATTCCAAAACATTCAACTAAAAACTTGTAGAAAGGTGAGAGAATTCAATGAGACAGCTAATAACAATATATAACCTTTTCCCTATATACCCATTATAACCAGTTAGAAAATGTAAGAAAAGGGAACAAATTCACAATAGAAGCAATACTTAATTCCTTGAAATAAATGAAATGCTATATTGTGAATTTGTCAGACTTTATAAATTGTGAATATATATATATTCATCCATATATATATATATATATATATATACACACACACACATATATATATAAATCATACAAAGCCCATGTATCAAAAAATATCAATTCTCTTTCATTTACAATGTTACAAAATTCCACATAAAATCTATAAAAAATGTTTTTAATTTCACAATATCACTAAATTTCATCTGGAAGAATATACAAATGAGACTAATCAAGAAAACCTTGAAAAATAAGAATAAAGGAAGACTACTGCTACCAAATAACAACGTTATAACAATACATCATATAAAAACAAAACAATACAAGAATAGACAGATTAATGGCATAACAGAAAGCCACCACCAGAAACAAAAGCTATAGACATATCTAGCATGTGGTAAATGTGGAAATGGGACATATATTGTTATTTCTCACAATAATCAAATTAAAGGATTAAAGATTCAAATATAAAAGATGAAATCATGAAAGTTCTAGAAAAAAACTGAGTGACTAAATGAGCTCCAGGTGGGAAAGGCCTTTCTAAGCAAGAAGAAATCATAAGGAAAAATGAGTCATAGATCTTTAGAACACAAAAATGTTTTAAATAAAAAAACTTAACAGCTCCATGAGCAAAATCGAGTGGCAAATGAAAAACAATGAAACAACACTGGTATTACATGATTAACCATTCTTATAAAAGAGGTTTTAAAGTTAAAAATAAAAGATGAACACATCAATTAAGGAAAATGGGTACACGACCTCCAGCTCAATATGGTGAATTAAATACAGATGTCCACCTGCCCTTTCCCTTAAAACTGTGCTGCACAAGAGTAAAGGGCTTAAGTACACAGGAATGAAGAGAAGAAGAAAGAAGTGGTAACTGATTCAGAGCTGAGAAAACTGAATCTTAAACTGGCAATGAGAAAAGCTGAAATAAGGCCCAGTGTATCCCACGAAACCCACAAAATTATCAGGAACTGACAGTACCAGGTGTCTCAATACAGCAGGAAAATCTGGGCCTAAATAAGATGACTTAGCTGAGTTTAAGAAGGCAGATCCCCAAGTTCTCACCTACTGTGCAGATCCTTCTCAAACCTGAAAGAAGACTGAACATGTATCACATGGAGAAAGTAAAGCAGAGGTAACTGGACAGAAACAGCAGATACAGTTGAAGACAAGAGTTCTAAAATGAAAAGAAGGCAAAATTTTACAAGCTGGATGTTGAGACACCCCAATATTCCTCCTCAAACCTCCTAGACTACTGGCAGCCAGAAATACTCTAGGCAGAAACTGAAAAACCTTCTTTGGAGCATCTGAGCAGTTCAAAAGTAAAAGACTTAAAACTGCTAAAATATGGGGTTACCCAGCAGAAAAACTAATTAGCTCAGTCTACAGGAAAGCCCATGGCTCACAGGCCCAGTCAGTTAATCATTTTGAATGCTGAGAGCTTCCAAACAGCTCATTAATGTATTCATATGTGTATTATATCTACATCTACATCTACATCATTTATCTGTATCCCAGAGAGTTGAGGAAAGCATCTAACACAGAAGTAGGGGCACACACACTTGAAACAGAACAAAAAAAGTTTGGAGCTGTAGGTAGAAGAAAACTTCAGAAAAGTTATCATTAATGTTATTAAGGATATCAAAGTCAAAGAAGCAATTACACCCATGAAACAAAATGCTATAAAATAATATTTAGAGTATAATAAAAAATAGTCTTGAAAATTAGAGATCGCAGAAATGAAAACAGGTTAAAAGATAAAGATGGAAAAATCTCTCAGGAACAGAACAAAGAAATTAAGGGTTGAAAATCAGAGAAAGAATATGGAAATATTAGAAAACCAGTCAAAGAAATTCAACATACAAACAATTTGAATTCTAGAAAGAGAAAACAGATGAGAGGAAATTATTCAAGGAATTGTTCAAGAAAAATTTCTACAACTGAGGGACACAAGTTGTCAGATCAAAAGGGCCTGGCAAAATGGATGAACATAGATGCACGTCAAGACACATACACAGGAAATTTAAAACACCAGAAGACAATGAGAAAATCCTACAAGTTCCAGAAAGGGAGAGAAAAGAAAAATCACATACATAGGACGGGGAATCACAGTTTTCAGACTTTTCACCAGCAGCACTAGAAGTTAGAATAAAATTATTTATGCTTTCAGAATCTGAGGGAAAAGAGATTCCTAACTAGAATTCTATACCCAGCCAAACTATCGATGTCAGTGTGAACTATTTTCCTTTTCATATGTGAAAGGTCTCCAAAAATGTACCTCCTGTGAACCCTTTTACTGAAAACTGCTACAGGATGCACTCTAGCAAAACAGGAAAGTAAGCTAAAGAAGAGGATTAACACAAGATTTACAAAATCCAGGATCCAACTGAGGAAAGAGGATCAAGGGAAACCCAAGGAAGAGAATGAGGAGAAGACCCCAAAATAAGGGTAGGAAGCCTAAAGATCAACCAGAATAGAAGAGGCAAGAAGTCTCCAGGAAAAAGTCTCTTCAAAAAGATAAAGCACATTAAAGAAAACTATACACACATTAATTGTTTGAATGTGTTTGAATGTATTGAGAGGCTTAGTATAAATCTGTGATAAATTCATTAAAAATTAACCAACCAAAGAAAGAAGGTAAAAAGGAAAGTAACAAACAAGATCAGTAATTATTAACTCCAGAAAACACCAAAAGTCATGAAAGAGGTAAATAATCATAGTGCTGTTGTCTAGCTGTCAAGAATGTTTACACTGTTACAATAATGTAAACACTAACTGTCAGTCAAACCAAAACCAAGAATCAAATGAGGGCACAGGGCACAGAGGCAGGCTTGTGTGTGCTAAAGCTAAGGGCATGTGTGAAAGAGTTAATCCTCAGATCTTCTAGGGTTGAAAATTCAAGATAATGCCTCAGCTACAAAGAAAAAAAAACAAAAGAGAAGCAGAAAAATAATAATGTTACTTAGAAAAATGGAAGTAAATGTCAAGAGAATCAGTTAAAAGAATTAAAAGCTCCTGTTTCTGTGGAGGAGGATGAGCGGATGGAGTGGGAAGAGCTAGAGGTCTGATGATTCTACAACAATCTTGTAGAATTATCTGACTCTTAAAATGATGCATATGCATGACTTCGACAAAAATAAAACTAAATGAAAAATGCAGGGAACCTGAACTGGCAATTCAGATACAAAGAATCAATAACAATGTGGGGGAAATGCTCTTACCACAGGTAATAACTGCAAATGGAAAGAATAAAATACCATGTTTTGACAAACTGGCAAATGTTAAAAACCCTGATATTTCCCAGAGAAACAGGCACTTAAACCAATTTTGAGAATGTAAGTTAATACAGAGTTTAAGGAAGACAATTTGGCCATAAAATGCTTGCACCTTTTAACAGGGCCATTCCACTTTGAGAATGAACGGCAGGAAATGAATCAGTGATATAAGTGAAGATGAGTAATAAAGATGTCCACCCCAGTTTATGCAATCCAACTTTTAAAACTGCCTATCTGGTCAGAGTTGACAGATTAAACCAATTTTGATGGAGCCGTTTGCTAGGATACCATGTCACCACTGAAAAAATCACAAGATAGGAAATTACTCAGTGCATGGGAAAATGTTCAGGATATATAGGTAGGTGAAAAGATTTCAGTGACAATCTTGAGCCCAGTTAAAAAGATACATACACATAGCGTGTGTATACACACAC
This sequence comes from Smutsia gigantea, assembly GCA_032199065.1. Lineage (NCBI taxonomy): Eukaryota > Metazoa > Chordata > Mammalia > Pholidota > Manidae > Smutsia > Smutsia gigantea. The sequence goes on from JAVSCE010006742.1 coordinate 217,775, forward strand.
ACTCACATTTATGCAGTTAATAGGCAAAAACAAAAGACCAGAGGCTGGTCACCAAAATGTTGCCAGTAGTCACCTTTGAGTGGTGGGACTAGGGTGAAGCCTATTCTGACTTCTGTTCTTTTCAGCATTTTACAAGCTTTTAGAGTAAATAAGTATTTCTTTTTTTAATGAGAAAAAAAATTTTTAGAATTATTATGTGCAATAAATTTTAGTTATTAGCTTAGTGTCTCTTATAGGAAAGCCCACATGGCCCCTGCTTACTGCATTCTTTGTTACAGTAATGAGTCATCAACACACAATCTTCTGCATAATTTTTAAGACTCACTTTGGGCAGGAGTATGAAGGTAACCCCAAGTCCCAACTCAAGCTGCCCAAAAGGACTCTCATGTCGGGTCAGCTACCAAATGAACATGGCCCCCACCACTTCAGCAAAACCAGGGACAAGGGATAGCTTTTGGGGGTCAAGCCCCTGCTGACCTCACCCCATCCAGCCCCCACCCTAGGGGTGCTTTGGGCAACTTCCAAGCAACTTCCCTGGCCAGCCGTGCCCTCCACTCAGAGAAGCAGCTGCCAGGAATGGCCCAGCCTCAGCCTACCAAGGCTCCAGGTGGGCAGTGAAGCCCCTGGACCCCCTTGAAGGCCTTCACACATGCCCCCTGCCATCCTTGGTCCCCGGCAGCCTTTATATTATCTGGTCCATGCTTAGCCCTTAACTGCAGTTATGTGTGTCTTTCAGAGTGTGACCAGCAAAGGCAGGACTCACCCTGACGAGTCTCCACCCTGCGAAGCATCCTCGGGAGGGAAGACTCCTGCTCAAGCAGCCACACCTCCCCGGGCTCCGTGCAGACCGACCTTCCAAAACAAGAGAGCTGGGTCACCAGTCAAACCCAGCCATCCGACCAACAGGGTGTGGGTAACGGAAACATTCCCCGAGGGGTATGCTGGGAATGGGGAAGCCCCGCCCCAGCACTAGACATGGAGCTGGGTCAGAGCTGCCTGCTGCCCTCCAGGCACTCACAATTCCGGGTGAAATGGACACTACAGAATTCAGCTCCAGAGCTGTGTGTGAGGCAGATCTTGGGCAGCTCCGGGGTACAGGTGGGAGGCCAGGGAGACCTTCCCAGAGCAACAGAGCTGACAGGAGGTGTGAACAGGGATTACAACAAACTCAGGCTGGAGGACCCAAACTCAAGCTGGGGGGTGACCTCAGTTTTAGGTCTAGCAGAGACATTAGTCAGGAGCGCTGGCCTTGCAGATCAGCGCTCTCAGATTTCAACCCATCCAGTATTGCTGTTGTTAGGTTTACTAGTAGTGTCCGCAATCCAGGTGTTCCTAGAATTGGACTGATCATGTCTCTATTCCATGACACCTGTCATCACTGGTTCATGAGTGGCTCCTTATCTTACCTTTCTTCAGCTGTTTAAGGATTTAACGCCCACCAACCCACCAGAGCTCCAACCCAGAGCCTGAACACTAGAAGTAACTTGCACTGCCTTGTGCTGGGTGGATGTTCCGTACAGCCTCGTGGTCTCAGGGTCCCTGCCAGCCCTGACCCCGAGGCTGAGACCCGCCACTGCCTCTGCCCTGAGCCTGGACCAGGAGCTGCGCTTCAGCCATTTGCTCTCGTCTCTACATCAGCACAGCTGTAGCCACACCATTCCCAGCAGGAAGCTGAGCTCAACCATTTCTCCCACTGTGAAAGACATGTGGCTGCTCTCAGTGGTGATGAATACCCTCCCAATTGAGGCTGTTCCTCTCACAGAAGCAGGACTTTGGAGGTAAGTGGGCACCGAGTGGGCTCTGGGGCATAGGGCAGGCGGAGGCAGGCCAAGAGTGGCCTCGCCCCCACTTCCCCAGTGAACTGGGCCGGGAGCGGCACTGAGGTCTGCAGCCCGTGTGTTCTGTGCATTTTGAGACGTGCTGTTTGGGGTGACTGTCAGGAGCACGGACTTTCCCAGATGCTTCCCTGCAGGGCTTTTATGAAAGGTCACCAAATTGGTAGACTTGGCCAGGAATGTGTGCCAAGTCCTTTGGTCCTGATGAGCAAACCATAAACATGAGCTGCAATGCTCTCAGGACTCAGACCTCGCCTGACGTCAGCTCCAGGCTCGCAGATAGAAACAGCAGACACCCGGCTCCATGTACAGAGCAGCCCCTGCTTCATGCTCTCCACCGCTGCCTTCCCACAAGGGAGCCATCTGGCGCTGGGGGCCGTTGTCAGGCAGAGCTGGACTCCCTGCACTCATCTGAGCCTCACTTTCCTTCCGATTAAGGGGCGTCAGCAGTGCGACCCCATAGCCCTCGGGGCTCCAGAGAGGCTGAAAAGCAGTGGGGGAGGGGCAGAGGCAGCCGGGGGTCTCCCCCACTCACTTCTCCAGCGTCTGCCCACGCTTTTGAGCTCACGAAACCTCTCTCTTTTATGCCCCGATGCTCCAGAGAACAGTCCCCATGTGGTGAGGCATCTCTCCCATCCCACTCTCTGCCTCTTCTTCCTCAGGACACTTGCAAACCAGGCCCACGGCCAAGAAGGGAGACGGAGGAGAGAGAGCCCTGCGGGGAGAAGCTGGGAGCCCCACAGAGGGACGGTCTCGTGCCAGAGGGTCCCAGACGGCCCTCTTTCTCACCGTCTCCTGAGACTCAAAGGGAACACTACCACCTCTGGTGGGCCCTACACCCAACCATGGTGACCCCAAGACCAATGGGCACCCACCCGCTGGATGAACAGCCAGACCAAACACTGTGGGCTAGTGGCTCACCAGGACACTAAGCACTTAGATATGTGCCCTGCACAGCAGTGGGCTCTGAGGCAGAGGCAGGTGAGGGGACCATGCAAAGGGTGTGTCTAGAAAGGATGGGCATGGAGGGGTTTGGGGCAGGGGAACCCCAGGGGCAGAGAGATATGGACAAATGACCCTGTATGAAGTCTGAACTCTGGCCTGGGGTTCCCCAGAGAACCCCACAGGAGGGTCCATCAGGGGCCAGAGGTGCCCAGGGCAGCAGAGGTGAGGGGACAGCTGGGGAAAGGGGTCTGCGTCAGGAACACGTGCCCAGGCCTGCCTGGGTCCCCTCTGGGCAGCCGCTAGCAGACTCGGCGGGCAGGGGTCACCAGAGCCCGCTGGTGCCAGGAGCTTATGCCCAGGACAGGCTCCGGCCCCCACCAAGCTAGCAGGACTGCCTTTTATCTCACTGAAAAAATACACCCTCTAGGATAAGTCTCAGATTTAAGGGAAAAGAAAATATAATGAACTGGACCCAAAACTATGAGCAAGGGTCAAGGGCCTAGAAGGACAGAGCAGAGGCAAGACCAGGACCAGAGTCAAGTGGAGAGAAATCTTTTCTCTCTCCACAGCAGGCAGAACGGGGATGGTGAGATTCCTATCATCATCCATTTTCTATTTTTACAAATGGGGACACAGAGGCTGAGCCTGGGACTCGGATGGAGGGAAGGAGGAGACATCACCCTTTGCAAAGTTTCCCCAGGTGGACACCGCAGCCCCTAGGAACCCAGGGAGGCCAGTGGAGGGAAGCTGTGGGGACGAGGCAAGTGAAGGGCCTTCTTGCGCAAGGGGGAGATGCAGCAGCTGTAAGGTTTAGGAAAGGCAGGGACAGAAGACAAGTATGTGCCTTAAGAATCAAGCTCATCTCGACAGGGTGCAAACTCCTGACTCCTCCTCCCAGCCCAGCGTCGGCCTGGCAGACCACACACACACCACGGGGCCGAGCTGCACACGAGCTGCACCCTCATCCTCAGTGCGAGGCTCGGAGCCCACACCAAGATTTTTGCAGAATAAATGAATGAAATGTACTTCCCTTTTACAGATGAGGGGTGTGAAATTTGGAGGGTTCCAGTGACTTCTTCACAGGCACAAACTGCTCTTTCCTGGCAGAGGAAAAGAAAAAAAAATTAAAAGAGAGCAAGAGTCAGCAGCATCTCCCTGTCCTAGGGGCCAGTCCAGGTCCAGTGTCCTCTCCCTGAGGACAGCAGGGACAGTGAGACAGCCAATTATAAGGGCTCAGACACTGAGAACTGGGCTCCAGGGCTGTCTAACCCTGTGTCACCCCCTCCCGCCACCTCCTCTGTGATCCTGGAGTGCCAGCCTCAGCCACTATGCCGCTTGGCAGGTGCCCATTGAGTAGGAGCGCCAAAGAGCATGGGACATGGAGTCAGTGTTGCCTGGACCAACCCTGATGGCCCCAGGGTGCAGCACTGCCCTCCCTAGGCCTGTGTCCTTATCTGCACAGTGAGGAATTTATGTCACCTGTCTCAGGATGCAATGGGGAAACTACTGGTTGTGCCTGGTGACAACGGACATAATATATGTTATTATTCTTTTTCCTCAAAGTCAGGACGCACCAGGCTCCAGTCCTCAGCCCCACCTGGTGCCTGCTCCTCAGAAGGGTGAGCCTCTAGCCGCTGCGGTCCTAGGCCAGGCTGGACGGTCCCCTGGGTCTACCCCTGAGCAGCCCTCTCCCCTGAGTCTGGCCAAAGCCCCCAAGCCATTCGGTGCTCTCACACTGTCCCACCCATTTCAGGACCAGCTCAAACACCCCTCTGGCTTTGGGAGAGTTGAAGACCTCCACTGAAAGCTTGAAAGAAGAGCTTAATGAGGGTGATGGAGCTCACTTCAGTTTCATCAGAGAAGCAAAACCAAACTGCAGAATTCTGTCTTGCAAGCCATCAGCCTACTCGGTGATGGCTGGAGGTTTGTTTCCAATCTCTGCTTCCCTTTTTTGAGAGAAGGCCCCAGCGACCCCCACAAACCAGACTCGGCTTTGGCCAATGGCCATACGGTTTCAGATTTTGAAATGGGCCTTTTGCAAAATGTTCAGTTTCAAGCCCCAGTCCGACTGCCCACATCCTGTCCAAACTTCTTGGGAGAGTGAGATTTATTCAAGGAAGGAATAAAATCCCCATGTTCATTCCCTTGAGTGAAAACATGCTCCATCCCAGGCAAATTTCAAGGATTAAGGTTACATCTCTTAATGAGTCGCAGGCAGAAGGCAAAGTGGAGCTGGATGGAGAGGGAGGCCAGGCCTCAGTGATGAGGAGGAGCTATTCCCCGATGACCCCAGTTCTCTGCCAGGGATGGAATCGGGCCCCCAGTACATCCTTACAATCATATTTCTGTGCACTCACTCATCCCTTCATCCAACCAGCGTCCTCTCTCATCGATCAGCTACCCTGCACAGCTTCAGTACTGGGGGTCCTTCAGTACCAGGACACCCGAGACCAAGCCCCCAGGGTCAGGGAGCTCGAGGTCTGGGTGGGAAGGCAGACACCTAAACAGATCATAACCATGCAACAGGAATGGAGGTCAAGGTCATGGCTGTGTAACAGCTCCAAGTGTGGGGCGGCTCATCCGACCTGGGGAAGGCAGGACAAGCCCTCCAGCCATTGAGCAGCATGAGGAGAGGGCCAGAGGGTGAACTGATGGGCGGCAGAGAAACAGACACATGCAGACTCACGGAGGGTCTTCTGGGTGGCACGCGACGCCAGGGAGCATGTGGTGGGAGGTGTGGTTAGAGGCCAAGTCAGGAGGATCCTTGAGCATGAAGCCAAGGAGCCTGGACTTTACCTGGGGGCTTCTCACACTCACAAGAGGGCTCTGCAGAGCATGGGATGCTTCCTCGTGCCTTCTAGAAAGAGAGCACTGACAGTATCGGGAACAAACTGGAGGAAGGGGCAAGAGGACAATTTGCAGGCTAATGCCAGACCCCAATGGGTGAAGCTCGGACTGAGCTGGAGGTGGTGGAGAGGAGCAGGGCAGACTCAGGAGTTCACGGGAGAGATGCTGAGGGCAAAGGCTGACGCTGGGTGCAGAGGGAGGTGGTGACAGAAATAACACATTCCTCACCATTTTTTTGCTACAGGATCTCACAGTAATGTCAGTGACAGAATGGTCTCTTGGGCAGCCATTCTAAGCTCCGAATGGAATGTGGTAAAGAGGAGATAAAGTCAACACACATTCCATTCTCCCCTTAGTTTGTCATTTGGCAATACCTGTAAAAGAGATACTTAAAAGTTGACAGGGCAGATCAAACCCAGACACTCAACAGAGGCTTTCTTAACAAGCACGGTGCTTGAGTGAAACTCAATGTGTGGCTGGTCACATCTGCCCAGATGCAGCTGCGAAAGCTCCAGATTCCACTCACCCCTCTTTCCTCCAAGTATGTCCGAGGTCCCACTAACCTGACCCCAGGGGACCCAGAGCCGTCGACCAGCTCTGACCATGGCTACAGCCTGGTCCTTTTTGGGGGGTTACTCAAAACATGGGAGAGAAGCAGAGAGAGCTTATCTTGAGGGTCAAGACCAGCCCAGTTGGCAGGTTAACAAAGTACCCAGCACCTTGGCTTCCTAGCATTCATCAGTGTTATTAAGTAATTTTTCTATTAATATCTATTTAAAATCTATCTGCTGTCCTAAACTTAGAACTCCATAAGGGCCTTATTTCTTGGTATTTATCATCCAGCCTCTGGTACCATAGAAGACCCCAATATTTTTTGATAAATGAGAGTGAATGATTAATTTATTAAACATTTCCTGGGCCTAGATCTTCTGGAAACTATAATGACACAAAAAGAAGACCTTGTCCTCAAGAAGTCATAGTCCTTTGGGAGAAACTGGAAGCCCATAATTAAAACATAATGGGCTGTGGGAGGGATATGGATGAGGCACAAATGAGGAAGAAAGGGCTAAATAAGGAACTGCGAATGGGAGAGGCAGGTGACAGCTGCATTAGGCTCAGCACAAAGCTGAGTAACCCATGCAAAGTACCAGACAGAAATTGATCAGAAGCTGTTGAATTCGACAAGGTTAGTATACTTGATTTACCCAGGAATTCTAGGGAATGGGAGAACCTAACTCCTCCCTCCTGGATCTGCACACACTTGCCAGTCAATCTCAGCTTCCAGCCAAAAGCCATCAGGGCTGATCCTATGACCACCCTCAGCATCCAGAGGGTCCACCTTCTACCAGCATGGTGTGAACTCTTCTCAGGAGGCGCTGGGGCTTGTCCAGCTGGGAGACAGCCAACCTGGAAGACTCAAAATTAGGGTCCAAGATGTCCAGGATTAAGAAGGGCGTATCTACATGATTCAGTGTGAAGAAGAAAGGCCAGTGGTCTGAGCTTAAGCCAATCCTCATGGAGAGGCCTGTGTACCGAGCCAGCTGACCGAGGACCACCGCCAAGCCCAAAGGAGGGATGCAAGACCAGGAGTAGGAGATGCAGTCCGGGCTCTGAGGCTGGCCGAGGCAAGGGAGGAAGAGGAGCAGTGCATCTTAGGCATAAAGTAGGTGCTGAACATAGTAACTGTGGGAGGGAGGGAAGGAAGGAGGGACTTGGGCAAATGGCCCACATCGAGCAAAGGTGTTGCCAACTCACTTTCCTGTTGTCTGACCCTGGTAGAAGGACATGTTATGCTGCCTTAAAGGTGCCTGGTCTGGGCTGGCCAGTCCTATCCATTCTTCCAGAACTTAGTTGAACTCTGCATTCTTCTAGAAGAGGGGAATTTCGGTATCACATCCATTTGGGAGCTTTTAAGTAAAAACAATTGAGACTATTGATTACAGCTGCTGCTTGGGGTCATTTCTGAGGCATCTACTCCCTCTCAGGTACCATACTACATATGTGACATTATGTACACGTGCTATGTCATCTAAGGGCCTTATAATAAGCTCTCATTAGACACATTTGGTTCTTATAACAATCCAGCCAGGTAGGGATCCTTACCCTCATCCAACAGATGAAGCAGAGGCTGGAGGTCCGGAGGTGCTTCACATTTAACCAAATTCCTGCAACTAGAACCAGTAGAAACTTGGTTTGCTTGGAAAGGCCAGGAGCAGGCCCATTCCCAGAGGCATAAAAACAAGACTGGGTTATTTTCGATCTCCTTTCTTGGCAGCAGCAAGGGCAGCTTTCGGGAAGACCCGGGGCTTTCATTCCACCATGCCAAGCCAATGTTACCCAAGCATGGGCCAACGTCCAGGGCAGTCAGAACTGCCAGTATCCTGTCTCACTGTCTGGCACCGGACACAGGAAGCTGGACTCCACGGAGAATCCAGACCTGTGCAGGAACACACCACAGACCATCTGACACACAACTCTCTTCCCTGAAGCACAGCATTTGGAACATTCTGAGAAGAGCCACCCTGATTCCACAAAAGCAGGTGTATTTTCAGTTATTTGTTAATTCATTCAGCAATAATTCACGGGGCACCTCCTAGGCTCAGGACTGGGTGGGCACTGGGGAACCAGAAGGCTGTGACCCAGTTCCTGGTGCTCAGGGCACATCAGTTGAGTGATGACATGTTAACAAATGCCTGTGACAGAGGAAGAAGAGGGCTCTGGCCGAGGCATTTATAATGTGCTGTGAGGCTGGGGTGTGGCCAACTCTCTTTGGAGTGGTCAGGGAAGGAATCCCAGCGTGAGTTCCTCCGCTCATTGGCTCACACATGGATCACTGACTCATCCACTCATTTATTGGCTCATTCATTCAGAGCGGTTAACTTATTCTTGGATTGCATACTCATCCATTGACTCATTTACTCACTCAGTAATTCACTCTTTACTCATTTGCCCTGACACATGCATCCCTCCATCCATTTGCCTATTCGTTCCCTCATTAATTTGGCTCAGTCATTGACTTATTCATTTACTCATTAGTTAAATTACTCAGTGTTTTCCTCTTTCCTTGATGTGTTCATTTATTCACTCGCTCATTTTTTTAGCTTGTTAATCAAATTAATCCACTTGGTTACCCATGGGCTCTTTGATGGATTGATACATTGACTCACTGGTTCATTCATTCCCTCATTCCTAATTAACTTTCCTATATCCATTAATTCATTAACTCATGCAGGGATTCATGTATTTGTGGTCTCATCCTCGTGTGCACTCATCTTTCACCCACCGACTCACAGGCCTGCTCAGCTGTCACCCATTCAATCAATGGCTTATTCATTCATCACTCATGCATTCACGTTTTGACATTTTTACTTATATATGGACTCATCTACTCAGTAACTCATAGAATAGCTTTTGACTCACTGACGTAGTTACTCGACTCATTATCTACTTGCTCACACATGGCAATTCAGGTTTTTTTTCATTCCTTTACTGACTCAAAGATTCATTCATTCACTACCTCACTACTTCTTTCATTCATCATTTATTCAACTACCCATTCAACAAACGAGTATGACATGTGCCCTCCGTGCTAGGCACAGTGGGCAGGGCGGTGGGTCTGAGGAGGGGTACCCCAACTTCATGGCGCCTACAGCCTAGCGAGTTTCTCATTGGCTCCGGCATCATCTCTCCCAAAAAGCATGTCATAATTAAGACTGAGCTGAAGCCTGCCTTCAGTACTCTGGGAAGTCCACCTACTTGACCTGTGATAGAGAATGGTTACATTTATGTCTCCACCCAATCCCTAAGAGCTACTGGATGTCTGGAACCAGATGGGATTCAGATAGGAGTGCCACAACAACACAGAGCCTGATGTGGACTCAGGTCAATACTTGCTGAGCTGATGTTAATACCTCAGTATCAGTTATTTTAGCACTCTTAGATACCGAGCGCCAGGATTTTAAAAATATGGGATATAAGGGCCTCCTGCCACTACCTCCACATAATCAGGTCACTAGTATTTGTGCCTGAGTTGGGAAAAAATAATCCATGTAAATAGTGTGCAAAAACATCCCAATTATTTCAGTACATCATGCAGAGTAGTACCACATAATATATATTATTAAAACAAAGATCAAAAAATATTTTCTTTCATAAAACATTAGTGGTGCGGAACTTGTTTCAAAACACATTTTCATTATTGGTCAGTGAGCTGGCTTCTTCATATTTTTCATAGATTGATTTACTGAAAAACAATAATAGTAAAATCTGTGAACCTACCAAAACACAAGAACAAAAACAATATTTTAACACCTGTGTCTGTCCTCATTATACACAGAGGTTAATAGGTTAAATCTTTTCAGCTAAATGGATCTCACAGAAGCAAAATTGGGTTAATCGTAATTCTTGTGTTGTAAAATTGAGTCATTAAATAAGCCAGTCTTTTTCATTTTCCTTAGATAAGGATTTTTTCTTCGTTTATAAATTCAGTCAGTTGCTCATTTTCAAAAATAAAGTCAACAGCAAAGAATCTACTTACAAACAAAGGAAAAATGTTGACCATTGCGTCTTTCTATGATTTTATGATTGCATGAAACCATTTACTCTTTTAAATCATGTCATCATCACCCACAAACAAAATGGCCAAACCAAGAATAAAAACTTAATCTGTTACTTACCCTGATCTATATTCTCCTTGGCCACACAGGCAACAGTCAAGATCTTCACCATTAAGTAATGACTGATGGCTGAGGGGCAACCATTCAGAGGCACAAAGCAGATGTAAAAAGGAATAAAATAACACCCTTCATTGGTTCACACTTTGCACTTGTTCATTTAGTTAATCATTTGTTTAATTTTGTTTTTTCTTTCATGAGTCAAATACCTAGGAACCCACTGCAAACTAAGAGCAGAACACTGACTTTTAAATACCTCTATCTGGCTGCTTCTTACACAAAGTGTTAACAATTTTAATCTAAGCATTTTTTTTCCCAGTGGACCAAGGCATTTCAGGACAGAATTAATAGTATGACCTGCTTTATAACAATCCTCAAAACAGGTCCATGTCTTGACCTCATTTTCTATACCTTTGGATATATTTGTTTATTGATCCTTTCACTTATTCACTAATAATATAAAATCAATATACATGAACCCTCTCAACTAGATTCTAGAACTTTCCTGAGAACATTCCCAAAAAGGCATACACTAGTTCTCTTTTCACTATGGACCTCAGCGGTTCAAAAAATGACTGATCATAATTTTCCTTCAGATGCATTCCATTCACATCATTGGTCCAGGTGTGGTCCCTGTGCATTTAATCGGAACAATTTTTAGGAGTTAACCATGAACCTACCACCATCCTACTCAACAACTAGAACACTGACTCCCTAAATGAGTAACAGCCTGGATCTCTTATCAAGAGGGGTGGATGTTTAAATAATCAATGGGACAAACATAAAATCGGACATTTAAGTTTTGAAATGAATAGGAAGAGCTATGTTTTTTCCTTGTGGTTCATTTGTGCTATGTTGGATTAACCATAAACTTTGGTTCATAACACATTCTCATCATACAGATCTATGCATGGCATGCCAAAATTTAATTACTTATTCTGTTTTAATGATACAATGGAAACCCATGAGCTAACCACTCAAACCAAGAACATTATGACTTCCATAGCATGTATACTCCTTCCCCAGAGGGGCAAGGCAAAGATCCTCAGACTGGAGAATAATTTAATTAACTATGGTGCATCGACCCTGTGGGATGCAAAGAGGATGTTCACAAATGCAAAGGCCTACATTTGGGTGTTAGTCTACTGAGCAGGAGGTAACTGTAACAGAAATTAATCATAAGCAATGATGGATGCCACATTCTTACCTCTGGCCCATGAATAGATCTCCATTTTATTAATTAACACGTTCGGTTATGTATTCAATAATATAATGAACACCCTTAGATGAACCACCTAAAATAAGAATAACTGTGAGCACTGCAGACAACTGACTGGGTCCCTGGCCCACAGAGCTAAGAGGCTAAGAGTTTCTTTTTCAAAAGGGTGTCTATTGGGCTGAATCCCATTCAGCGTGAACCGGGGTTTATGGCATGATCTCATCACTGGTGTTTTTGTGGCCTTGTCTGATTCCATTCCGTACTTATTCATCACACACCGAATACCCTAAACAGACTACAAAGACACGAACGGGGACTATTACTCACAGGGAGCCATAAAGGTCTTGATCACTGCAGAATGATTATCAGCTTGACTGCACTCGTTCTGTGGAGTAGAAAGCAGAGGGAGAAAAATAAAAGAAAATGCACATGCATTCTTTTATAACTTTTTTTAAAGTTTAAATTAAAAAAGTGAGAGTATCTCTTGCAGAAATGGAGAAAATATGCAAAATTCTTTCTATTGGGCCATGTTTTCCTTCCTCAATTTACTTGCTCTTTAGATATTGACTTACTGATGAAATTATTTGTTTCTCTAAGTAAACAAACTAGAACTCACTACCAACCCAGGGCAGAACACTGACTATGACTATCCTCTGTGTAAATGACCTTCACCCAACATGGTAGCATCCCTGACTTGTGTATGTATCAATGAACCTCAGTGCTCTGTGATATCATAAATACATTCAACAGTGATACTGACTGGACACAACCTAATCAGTGGTGTGTACCACACTCTCATCCCTGACCTTTTTAAGTTTATGGGTGTAGCCAGTTACCCATTTTTTATAATATGATGAACATCCATGAGTGAACCACCCACCCAAGGACAAGAACTTTGCGGGCCATGTACATAGTAGTGTACTATTTATAGACTACTTATACAGTCTATAGGCTTCTTACCCAGAGACTTATCAGCCAAGACCTTCATCAATGAGGACCCATTCTGGGGATTAAAAAGCAAATGTTAGAAAGAATGAAACATCCTAGATTTCAACTTTGCTCTCATACTCTAATGGATGCAAGGGAAGCAGGTTTAAATTAATCTTAGACTTTGGGCCATGTTACTTGTTATGACTGGCCAAAAAATAACTCCTCTTTTTACCAAACTGATTCAATGATTAATTTTACATTAAAAAATGGGTATCTTTGATTCCACCACCTGAATCAAGAGTAAGAGCTGTCTATATGACATAACAGTCTCACTGCCTCCCCCATCCACATGACCCCCTAAACCTTTAGACCACATCTGTGCAGAATTAGATTCATCTAAATGCTTGTTTCAAAGCAATTTATTATCAATGAACAGTGCTTGATTCTACTTTATTCATTCATTCATAAGTTATTTTGGACAACTATTCATTCTTTTTAAAGAAATAGAACAATGTGGTTAAACACTCAGAAACCCAGAACAGAAATGGTAATATGGGTATCTATGTTCTCCTTCCCCAAACTTGCAAGAGCCAGAAGTTTTGTCTTAAGAGGGATTTCATCTGAACAGAACCTGTTTTTATGATACATGCTCATTAGTGGCTCATGCTTTTCTCCTGTGAGCTACTGACTGTTATTCGCTTATTCACGATAATGATAAAATCAGTATCTTCACACACACTCAGTAAAACAGCACTCAAGAACATGCAGTTAGGTGCTCACTACCAAAGTGATTACTCTTCACCGAAGTGGTAACAGAGTATGTGGCTTCATAATGGAATTTAGTGAGCACAATAGCTCTTATTATATAACAAAATTTATCATTGGCCCTCTTTTATTTAAATAGTGCTTTAATCTTTAATAAAGTTATCCTATTTAGTAATAAAACAAAGGACCGGTAGACCAAAGACATCCCAGAATATGAACATTAACTATTCGTATACCTGTCTATATGTACTGCATTCTGAGAGAGAAAAAAAATACCTGAAACCCAACTTCTCCAAAATAGATTGGTACTAATACTTGTTTCAACACATATACTATAGTGGTCCAGGCATGGCCATGTTTTTTATTTACTTACTACTGTTTGTTAAACCCTTCATGCATTAATTCAATTATAATAATATAAACATTATCCATGAACCATAGAAGTGAAAAAATAGGATAATTAAATATTTGTAACAACTGTATAGGATCATTTCTAACAGGACAATAGCCTAGATTTCTTTTTGTGCTGGACCTCAGACATCCAGACATATTATTCACCATCCTTGACTCATCACCACCAGTCATCATCAAGGGTCTATGAATCTTTTCGTTCATTTATACTTTGTTCATTGATTTTTTTATTACATTACTACTTACCAATAAGAAAATAAACACAAATCAGAAAATCCAAGAGTAAGAGCCTTGGATATCCCAAATATCTATCTACAAATCATTTCTGACATATGCTAGATCTTGAATAGACCCCAATGTCTCCCAAATGGATGCCTCCACATGACGGTGCTTATCAATCCCATAGGTATTACTGGACCATGTTTAGCCTCCTTTGATTATATTCCCTACTTCTTAAAATGCACTGACCCCTCTTAAGCTACCCAAACTAAGACAAGAACTTCAACAATTACTCATATTGTTCTCCACGCTCCTAAGACGACCGCCAAGATCAAGGCCACGGCAAAATGCTAAAATCAGCAGAATGCCCATCCTGAGGAGTACAAGAGAGAGCGGAAAATAAAATTTGCGACAGTCTATCCATTAGTCCTTTGTATTCCACCTTTCATTTACTCTATCTTATTAATTTATGGTAATACCTATTTCTCTCTTAATAAAAGAAGAACTTACAATTGCCCCAATATATTGATTATTACTTATCAGTGGTTATGTGCTCCTCAACCAAAGGGGTAACAACCGCCTTCTCCAATTATTATCATTCGAAAGTATATTAATAGCATTTCTTTCCTTGCCATATATTTTAATACTTTGAAATATACCTCACTCTGTTCATCTTTAATCAAGCCATAAAATTAGAAGCACAAGATTTTTAAACATCTCTAATATCTATAGGACTTTTTCCAGCAGAAGCATGGGCGATTTCTATCCTATTGGACCTCAGAGCTCCGGACACCTAAGAGTCAGTTATCCATGACTCAGATGCCCCAGCGGTCAGTGTTGATCCAGACTTGGCCCTCCTTTCCTTAATTCATGTCTACATGAACTTTATTCATTCATCAAGTCACTAATAATAATGAAATAAATACCTCAAGTCGCAAAACTTGAGTAGTTCCTTAAATGTCCTTAACCTCTGTCTAGAGAATTATTACTCATGGCAATACGTCCCCTTCGTTATATGACTTCAATGTTCATATAGGGATGATTAAAAACAAGGTTTCATATTTAACCTGTGTTTATGGTTGGGCCATGGTTCAATAATTATATTTCAAACTTTTTAAAGAATACAAGTGAATACCTTTTTAAAAAAAACCCACAAAACCAAGACAAAAACTTTGGCTATTACTCACATTGGTCTGCATGCTCATAATGCATAGATGCAACTATGGAGACTGTGATCATGGAAGATGCTTAAATCAGCTCGAACATGTCCACTCTAAGGAGTACAGAATAGAGGAGATGACAAAAAAATTTCTGACATTATCTTCACTGGTCTCTGCATTCCACCTTTCATTTAGTCAGTCACTTGGGTAGTTAGCTATTTGATATATAACATTTCATCTTCTCTTAGGTAAACAAACAATTTTGATCTTGCCACTGACAAGAGAACATGAACATTGGCTATTGTTTAACACTGTATATATCATCCTTAGCCAAAGGCTTACACCCTTATACTATTTATTTCCTACTGAGTATCAGCAATTTCCATATATATCAGTAGTATTTCCTACCTAACCACATAGTTTATAATTGGACAACGTTTAATATTAATCATCGTTATCTATACATTTTTGATGTTCTTTCATTGATCCAAATAATAGTGTGAAAATGCATGAACACAGAGACTGAAAACAAAACCCTTGTATGCCCCTGACATCTATCTATAAAATAACTTTAAAAATAGTGAGAATGGACTAGATTTCTTTGGTTTGGACCTCAGAGTTCCAGACACATGGTATCATCATATATGACTCATACGCCACCAGTTGTCATCATCGATCCAAGACTAGCCCATTTTCTCTGTGTTCATTTCTACAATATTCACTGATTAATTAATTGACTAATAATAACTTTTAAACACTATGACTCACAAAAGCCCAAAAAGAGCCTTGATATCCCTAATTTGTATATAAATAGAATCATTCATATCAATTTATCTCTTTCATTAATATCCTCATATCCTCACTTTTTCTTATGTGCATTCATCAATATAATGCTTCTTATCTATCCTGTATTTATCACTACACAGTTGGCCTTGTTTGATTTCAAGCTTGTTGTTAACACAGTGAATACCCTTAAACAAAGAAGCTGATCCAAGAGAGTAACTTTGATTTCAACTCACATTGGTCTTCACACTCCTAGAGAACAGATGGAACTGCCAACTCAAGACCATGGAGGATGCTTAAACCAGCTCAGTGCATCCACTCTGAGGAGGACAGAGCAGAAGGGATGGTAAAAAAAAATTATGCCTTCTCTCTGCTGATCCTTGCCCTTCACCTTTAGACAGTCATTTATGCAATCATTAATTTCAAGTATGTTTATTTCATTTCCTCTTAAGAAAACAACTCCAAACATGCCACTGACCCAAACATAAACACTGTCTATGCCATCTTTAACCTAAGAGGTAACACTCATATGCCATTTATTTCTCACTGGACTTCAGTGTTTTCAATATATAGTATATAGTAATAGCATTTCTTGCCTAATCACATATTTTTATAATTGAATAATCCTTTCATTCATTTTAATCCATTCATTTTATGTATTCATAGATTCTTTGATTTATCCATTATAATAGAATGAAAATGCATAAACACAAAGACCAAAAAAACCCCACAAATATCTTTCTGTATTCCTGTTATTTGTCTATATTATCCTGCATTCCAGTTATCTGTCTGTATTATCCCTTAAACAAAGGCAATGCACTAGATGTCTCGTGTTGGACCTCAGAGCTTCACACGTATTCATTGTGCATGACTCATACGCCACCAGGAGTCATCATTGATCCAATATGGTGCCTCTTGTTCTTCACTCATTTCTATTTGGTTACTGATCAAATCATTTATTCCCTAATAATAATTTTTAATCACTATGATTCACAAAACTCAGGAAGAGTTTTTATGTCCCTTATCCATGTGTAAATTCTCACATCAATTTCATTAATTACCAAAGGTTTACAACTATGCAATAATCAATATAATGCATGTCAATTTCCTATTTATCACTAGTATATAGATGGCCATCTTTGTTTATACTTTTAAATAATACTTTGAATATTCTTAAAACAAACCACCCAAACCAAGACAAGAACTGTGACTATTACTCACATTGGTTTTTGTGCTCCTAACACATGATACAACCATCAAGTTCCTGACCATGCAAGATAATAAGTCTGTTCAAATATGTCCATTCTGCAGACTACAAAGCAGAGCGGATGATTTTTTTAAAAAACAGACCTTATCTCCATTGATCCTTGATTTCTACATTTTGATTACTCAATGAGGTATTTATTAATTTTCCATAACTATATATACTTTTTCTCTTAACAAAAGGAATAGACTCCAACTTGAAACTGATTCAGAACAACATAACTAACTCTTGCTAAGTAGTTCCTGTATGACCCCAAATCAAAGGGTAACACTCTTGATCCATTTATTCCTTAATGTGCGTATCAGTGTTTTCAATTTTTATTAATATTTCTTCCCTCACTATATATATTCATAGCTGAAAAATGCTTCACCCTTTTCTTCTTTATTTATTCATATTTGTTTAATAATGATTCTATCATTGGTTCATAAGAATGGTTAAGTCTAAATCTATGAATCTAAAAGAGGAACACAACATTTGTGTATTGTTGACATCTACTTCATTTCAAACAGAGGGAACAGACCAGGTATTGTAACGGACCTCAGAGTTCCAGATGCGCAGCAGTCGTCACCCATGACTCACACGCCACCAGGCAGCATTACTGGTCCATGTTAGACCCTCATTTTCTTCATTGCTTTACATTTGTATCAATCAAATCATTAATTCATGGATATTAATTTTAAAAACTCACTATTCAAGAAAACACAAGAACAAGATACTTAAATATATCTAAGATCTGTCTATAGAATCATTTCCCATACACACCACATTTTTTTTCATTAAGGGACTTTAATTTTGCACATTACTGATTAATCAAAAGAATGTTTCCTACTGTTAACTATTAATGGGCCAGGGATGACTTTATTATATTTAACACTTTTTAACAATGACAGGAATATTCTTAAACAAATGACTGAAACCAAGATAAGATCTTTGACTATTACTCAGCTTGTTCTCTTTCCTGACCCAGAGGCAGCACGATTTTGATCATGGCAGAAGCTAAAATTTTCTTGGTGCATCTACTCTGAAGAATACCGAGCAGACTAATAGTCATGTAGGCATTTATTAATTTACGGTAATCATTAATGATGGCTTATTAATTTATGGTAATATTTATTTTTCTTTGTATACAATAAACATCAAATTTGCAACTGGACTGAGGTAACTGACTACTGACTACCACCGACTGTATCATCTGTAGTCAGACATGATACACTTAGCCCATTTATCACCATTCTAAATCTATTAATATTCATTTTCCTGACTATGTATTTTACTAATGAACAGTGTTTCACCCCCTTCACCTTTATTCATTTACATGTTTGCTAATTTATTCTGCCACTGATTCTTTCAGAATAATATTTTTTAAATTCATGGACACAAAGACTGAGAAAAAGATCATTACATAGTCCTGAAATCTGTCCCTAATATGACGTAAAACATGGGGGCGTATGAACTAGATTCCTTTTGTGTTGGCCTCAGAGTTCCACACTCTTAGTGTATTTCACCATCCATGAGCCATGATTTACCAGTCATCACCATTGATTCAGGATTGGCTGTCTTTCTGTCCATTCTTATTCACATTTCTTTATTGATGAATTCATTAATGAAGAAATACAGATGAATCACAAAAAAAGGCAAGATTCTTCAAAATCTCTAACATTCATCAATGATATCATTTAGTCTGGAGACTAAACCCTTTTCATTAACTGAACTCAGTGTTTGTTTCCCCACAGGTCAATGAATGTAGTGCTTCCTATCAACCTAACATTAAACACTGGCATGGTTGGTCTTCTTTGAACCACTCAAACCAAGAACTTTGACTATTGTTCACATTGGTCTCCATGCCCCTAACATGTAAATGCAAGCATAAAGAACATGACTGTGGGAAAATCTTTAAATAAAGTCGAATGTGTCCATTCTGAGGAGTAAGGGGCAGAGCAGATGATTTTTAAAAAATCAAGACTTTCTATCCATTGGTTCATAGATTACACTATTCATTTATATAACTATTCAGGTATTGATTATGTGAATATTTTTTTCTTAATAAATCAAATATCCAACTTGAAAATGATTCACAGACATAACTGTTACCTATAATGAACTTAATGATGTAAGCTCATTAATTATTAATGATAACAGAACTTAATAATGTTCTATTGCCATCCTTTTGTCAAAGTCAAAACACATTCGACAAAATAGACCTGGTACAGTTTTTGTCCATTCTAAATTATAATATCAATTTTCTTTGTACATTCCTGACATCAGTTTACAGGGTGAATTCAAAGAGAGGTAATGACCTAGAATTCTTTCATCTTGGACCTCAGCATTCTCGACACGCATTCATCATGTACAATTCACATGCCACCAGCGGTCATCATTGATCCAAGAGTTCCCTCTTTTTCTTCATTCATGTCTACGGGCTTTTTGATTAAATAATTATTTCACTTATAATTTTTAAATACAACGACTTGCAAACACCTAAGAAGAGTTTTTATGTCCCTAATCTATGTAAAGAATTATTCTCACCATAATCTCTCAATGATTATCCTCAATTTTCTCATGTACATTAACCAGTATGTTAACTATATCCCATATTTATCACTGTGACACATGTGACTTCTTTAAATATATTTTGCATTTTTAACAATTAACCTATAAAAACCAGCAGCACTAAAACCAAGAGAATAACTTCAGATGTCATTCACATTAATCTCTGTCGTCCTATTATATAGTCACAACAACAGAGCTCGTGACCATGGAAGACGCTTACATCAACTCGAGTGCATCCATTCTGACAAGGACTGAGCACCACAGATGATAAAAAAAATTGAGACCTCATCACCAGTGACCCTTATTTTCAATTCTCATAACTCAGTATTTAGTTGTTTATTACTTTTTCTTAATACATATTTTTTTATCTTAACAAAAGGAAAAATTCAATCTTGAGATTGACCCAGAAAAATAAAATTCACTCTTCCTTATAGTCTGTATGAACCTTAACCAATAACTGCTCTCTGGATCCACTAATTTTTTAATAAGCATCAATGTTTTAAATATTACTAATAAAGTATTTTGCCCCATCATATATGTTCATAATTAGACAAGGCTTCACCCTATTCTTAATATGTTTATTTATATTTGCTTGATACTTCTATCATTTTTCTACTAATAATAAAAAATCTATGTCTGAAATCAATACAAGAATATGATCTTGTATGTTCACTACATCTCTTTATAGAAAAATTTCAACAGAGGGATATACACTAATTATGTCCTGCACTGGACCTCAGAGCTCCAGACACATATTTTCACTGCCTGTGACTCCTGTGACACCAGTTACCATCACTGGTCCATGATTCAATTTATTTTTCTTCGATCATTTCTACATTTGTATTGATTAAATCATGAATTCATTGATAATAATAAAAACAATGCATGGTTCAAAAAATTCGAGCGCAAATTCTGGAACACACTAACATCAGAGTACAGAATTATTTTCCACATTGACTACTATCTCTTTCGATAACAGCCCTCAATCAGACACACTATTGATTTATCAACATAATGTTTCATATTAATAATGGAGCCATGGCAAACTTTCTAATTAATTTTTTTGATATTACTGTAAATACCCTTAAACAAATGCCCCAACCCAAGACAACTTTAACCGTTATGCACCTTGCTTTCTTTCCATACCCAGACGCTACAGGATAGTCTTAATGACAGCAGCTGAAATCAGCTCCAGGGTCCACTTGGAGAGCAACAAGCAGACGATGATATAAATGTCGAGACTTTCTATTTATTCGTAGTTTCCACCACTTGTTTGCATAGTCATTTAGGCATTTATTAACTTATGTGAATATTTATTTTTTTCTTAATAAATCAAATGTCAAAGTTTAACTGACACAATCAATAACTATTGTCACTATCGTTGTCAACATTAACAAACAACTGAATGAACCAATAGGAGGCCTGCTATTCTCACTCAAAGACATATATACCTGACCATTTTATTTTCCAGTCCAATTTATATTGTCGTATTTCCTTATTATGTGTTTTATAAACAGTTTTTCACGCCCTTTTCATATTTTTTCATTTATATATTTGTTTATTTATTCTGTCATTGATTTTTTAATGATAATGCTTTTAAATGATCAGGTACACAATGATTATTGATCATGTTTCATTCTTTTTAATAATGCAGTGAAAATCTTTTTTTTAAACCCATAAAACCAAGAAATAACTTTGAGTATTACTTACATGGCTCTCCATGTTCATAATGCATAGATGTAACTACAGAGCTCCTGGTCATGGAGGAATGCTTAAATTAACCAAATGCCATGATTCTGAGGAGTACAAGACCTAGCAGATGACAAAAAGATCAAGACATTCTGTTCATTTGTTCTTGAATTCCACT